>CM064577.1:43416282-43524632 GCA_032716605.1 Paralithodes platypus | reverse complement strand
CTTTTGCCTCCCTCAATCACAAAATAGAAAAAAAATTTAAAAATAAAAATTTATATATATAAAAATTATATATTTGTTCTTGTTTTAATGTGCATGAAGAGGAGGACACCAGACAGGCTGACCTGTAACGAAGTGTCTTCAACCCACAAGCAAACAATAAGTTGACTCCCAGACTACTCTGTTGGCTTGGGTTGGGGGAGACCCCTCGGTAATGGGCAGCCTGCCTGTTGTCTCCTTCATGGACCATATAGAAAAAGAAAAAAATAAAAAAAAAAAAAATATATTATTAAAAAAAAAAAAACAAAAAAAAAAAAAAAAAAAAAAATGATATATAGATATACGATTATATATAAAATGAAAAAAAAAATGTAATCAATAAAATTATAAAGAATAATGGTGCTATATATGTTGGGTCTCCACAATGAGACATGTTCACCCTCAACATTCCCTAGTGATCAATTACATTTTACCTGCTGTCAAAGAATGTTTATTAAGTGACACCTTATTTATTTCAGTTGAAAAATAGAAAAACAATTAAAACTCTTTTTTGGTCAATAACGAGGATATTGTGATACTTAACGACACGAAAAGTATTATACGATATATGCAAACGTTACATCCTCTTCTATTACCCCTTGTTTTTCGTTATTGATATATGATTTTGGAATTATCTTATATATGTAATTATTTTTAGCTGATTCTACTATTACTGAATATTATTATTACTACTGATATTGAGATATTATTGTTATTCTTTTCATTTATTAATATATTATGATAAATATTATTTTAATGAATATTAATAAACATATATATTATTATTATTATTATTATTATTTTTCTTATGTATTGATTAGCAAACATTAGTTTACTTTACCCTTTTTAGTATTTATCTCACACCAAACATAACACACACACACACATACACACACACAATTAACCCTCTCGCATTTTTTTTTGGATATTCTGTTGCGATCGTGTTCATTCACGCCCACCCACCCCAAGACGTGCCCTGTATGACGCACAATAAAAAAAAAATCGAGTCATAATTGCCACCTGTAAGTTAGGGACAAATATTCGCCCACACCAAAAATAAGTTTATGACCGCGATTTTGAATCGCAATTTGGGGGAAATGCGTAAGTTAGGCATCAGTAAAGTTACAAAAGGACAGTATCTAGCAACCCCATAGTGTCCCTCTCTGCTGAGGAGCCCGGGCCTTTGTAAAAAGTCAGTAGTGTTCCCGGCCCCCAGACTGTGGAGGGGCAGGGGTCCCGGCCCTTTTTAAATTCTTGGCGCGGCTCCCTCGCCTCTGGCCCCCACCATGCCTAGCTATAGGCCAGCGCAATTATGGGATTATTTCATCTACCCCAGTGGCAACAGTGTTTAGTGAATAATTTGAATTATATATGTATTAATAAAAGGTTACTTGTGACTTTTGGTGACTCAGGGGAGTGAATCCTTGGTTAACCCTCTTGAGTAGTGATTCAGTTTTGTTCTAGGTTATCATTGATGACTGTTACACTATTTTTTGCTATGAAAGACAAATATATTTATCAGATAAGACTGCTGCCTACGAAATAAATACAATTATAACTCATCGAAGTGTCACAGGGAATGCTTACCGGAAGCTTACAGGAAATATGGTAAGTGACTCTATGGAATGTTAGTTATATTTACAGTATATTATTATATATAATATATGTATAATCATATATAATATAAACAGGACCCCAAAGGTCCCGAGCAAGCCCAAGGCCCAATAATCGAGTATTTATATTACTTATTATATTTTTGTATTTTAATTAAATATTTATTTATGGGATTTATTATGTGTTTTTATTTTATTTATTTTAATTTATTTTAGTATATGTACAGATATATACCGTTTGTTTTTTTTTTTTTTTTTTTCTTTTTTTTTTTTTTTTATTCCTGTTTCACAGGGTATCTAGCGGATCAGCCCCCAAGGTCCCCGAGACTAAGCCCAAGGCCAATAACGAAGTATTTATATTATTATACATTTTAATTTTATTTATCTATTTAATTATTTGATTTATTATTGTTTTATATATATTTTATTTTATTCTATTTTATTCTTATTTATATTTGTATTTCATTTATTGTATAATATCACTGTATATACCATATATATATATACCATAATACCTATATATATATTCTAATATATATATATATCTATATATATACTATATATATGATATTTATAATATATATTATTTTTGTATTCATGTTCCCCAGGGTATCTAGCGGAATCGCCTCAAGGTATACGAGCATGGCCCAGGGCCCATAATCGAGTATTTATATTATATTTTAGTTTATTTATATACCGGTATTTATTATTTGATTTATTAGTTTTTGTTTTATTTTATTTTATTTAGTTTTATTTTTTTCATGTATATATGTAGGCTAGTATACCGCTATAAATATGTATTTATATTTGATGACACCTTGTATATATACTGTATATAATATTATATATATATATATATGATATTACTCTATATATATATATATATATAATTATAAGATATATATATATATTATATATATTTATATTTATATATTACTTTATTTGTGTGTACAATAGAATTATTTCTGAATTTATTACTTGAAGATAACCTGACTTTCTTGTTTTGTTTTTTCACTGTCAACCCAGGAGCCATTTCCCTTCTCGTTGGAAAGGGTTGTGGCCCTACCAGGTAAGTAAAATTGACAACCTTCATAGCTGACATGTGTTCTATGAACATTATACAATTATTGGCAAGGAAAATTATATAAAAGTGTTGTATATTGTGGCAAAGATATACAACTGTATAAACATTATCATATATTTACATAACAATAACAATGCATGGAAACAATTGAGCTTAGCTTGCGAACCAATTACGCTATATTATTTTGGTTTTCACCATTAGAAAGAGCATAATTTTACAATTACGGTGATATAAAGTTATATACGTATCCGAGCAAATAAAGCAACGCCGAGGTGGGGAACAGCTCGGAACCCGGCTAGCGTCGGCGGAACGGGGACGAATGAAGCGTAAATATTCGCATTTTGGCTCTTCATTTCAAATATTCATAGAGCAAAAAGTATTTGTCGTAGGGAACTTCTAGTTTTTTTTATTCTCTTCAGCATTATCTACCGTACTCATACAGCCTAAATTGAGAACCATTGACATCGTAACAACGAAATAATTCGAAAATGTTATAAACCATATCATGCAAAGTCATACTTGTTTTGTTTTCAGTCACTGCTTGAAAACTATTAAAGATAGACAATTTCTTTTTCAGATTTGGAAAGACCAGAACAAATACTAGTATTTGAGCAAATAAAAATATATGGTCATCACTCACAATTTCGAGATAGGACGGTGTGACGACAATTGCCCGGGAAAAAACTTTTATTCCAGAGTCGTTTACACTTTCATATTGCGATTTTTTTTATTTTTGTTTTGTTTTATAATGTATTACAGTTATTCCTCTTTCCATAGACATGGAAATATTGTGATACATCACAATAAACAGAATTCTGGTGGAAGAAAATACAGAAAAACACAAGGCTTCGAAAACTCGCCCGGCCTGAATATATCAGGGCAAATTAGAGAGGGTCTTACCGTTTTCAATTAAAATAAGTTACCGGATGCGAGAGAGTTAAACACACTCACACAACCCTTATTAACCTGTCATCACCCTTTCAATCCTTTCCTCCCCCACCCCCATCACACACACATAATTAAACACACTCACACAACCCTTATTAACCTGTCATCACCCTTTCAAATCCTTTCCTCCCCCACCCCCATCACACACACACACACCCACACACACACATAATTACACACACTCACACAACCCTTAACCTGTCATCACCCTTTCAATCCTTTCCTCCCCCACCCCCATCACACACACACACGCATAATAAAACACACTCACACAACCCTTATTAACCTGTCATCACCCTTTCAATCATTTCCCGCCGCCCCCATCACACATACAACGTGAAATACCCTGCTCCATTTAATGGGAAATGGGTCGTTTGCCTGATCTCTTTTCTCCCTCGTATTTAGCCCCATTACTTTTGAGATTTTAAGACGTTCGGTACATTAGTTAGGCAATTTTAAGACCTTTCATCCCATTTCGTTGGCAAATTTAAGACCTTTCGTGTTATTTATGTGTCGAGTTTTTCCTGCCGAGCAAAAGCAGCCTGTAATTTTAAGAGGAACCGGCCTTTGGCCGGGATATTTTTCTACCGAAAAATGTACACATTCATCTTGAAGGGGGGTTTAGGGGGTATTTGTATAGGCTTGATGGAGCTCTAGATAGGAAACTAAAATATAAATGAAAACATGAATTAATAGACCAAAAAATCGGCCACTATCCCCTTAAGTAGGCCTAAGCTCTTTACCATTATATCGAGAAATATGTCTTCCATATGGGAATTGGGGTCAGCCAGAAAATAGGTGTGGAAATTCACAGCCCATTTGCTCTAGTCCCTTTTTCAGTAACAGAGGTTAGGGGTCACGATTTCTGGTGTACCTATTTGGAACAGGGTATAACAACTCCTTCTATGCACTGCCTCTCTTATTAGCTAGTTCTTACTACTCCACCTTCATATTATGCGGTTTATAACATGTAACAGTTATATATTTTAACCGCACCTAAGGGTGATTTATTTCCTCATATATTTTCCTATTTATATAATTTTTAGTTTCCTCCCTAGACCTCCAAAATGCTTGAAATATAACCGATACCCTACTTCAAGAAAAATGGGTACATTTTTCGATAGAAATTGTTTCCGGCCAAAGGCCGATACTTAGAATATACGGAGTAGATGGCAAGTTGCTGAAAGCAGAGAAGTGCATGTATGAGGGTGCAAAGGCGGCAGTACGTGTGGAGAATGAGCAGAGCAAGCTCTTTGACCTGAATGTTGGGTTGAAACGGGTGTGTGATGTCCTCGCGGTTGTTTACTGTATATATGGATGGAGTCATGAAAGAAATACAAGGTAGAGCAGTGGATGTTGGTGTATCGCTGATAAGGGAGGGAAATGAGTGGAAGCTACCTGTACTGCTGTTTGCTGATGATACAGATCTGATGAGCGATAATGAATGGGAGTTGCAGGGTCTGGTAAATGTGTTTGGAACAGTGTGCGAAAAACGGAATCTGAAGGTAAATGTGGGGAAGAGCAAGGTTATGGTCTTCGAAAGGGGCGAAGCCACAGAGTGTGAGGTGAAGTTGAATGGTCAGGCTATGGAGATTGTCAGCTCATTTAAGTATCTGGGCAGTGTGTTGAGTAAAGATGTCCCGGGACTATGGATGAAGAAGTGCGGGAGAGGGTGCAACAGGGGAAGAGGGTTGTAGGAATGCTGGAAGCAGTAACAAGAAATAGGATGGTCAGTATGGAAGTGAAGAAGTCCTTGCATGACAGTGTGGTAATCCTGACACTGACTTACGGAAGCGAAGCATGGACATTTGAGAAGAGACTCAGACCAAGAGTGAGAGGGGTAGAAATGAGTTACTTGAGAAGTGCGTGCGGAGTTACATGGACGGATAGACAGACGAATGAGGAAGTAAGAAGGAGGTGTGATGTGGAGGTAGATGTGCTGGAAAGTGTGAAAAGGAACACCTTGAGATGGTTCGGCCATATGGAACGTATGGGAAACGAGAGATTGACTAAGAAGGTGTACGAGAGCGAGGTGGAAGGACAGAGAGGGAGAGGTAGACCGAGGGAGAGGTGGAAGGATGGAGTGAGGAAGTATATGTATATGGATGAAGGCAGTGCTGGTTGGGAGGAGAGGCGTCGAGTGACTGGGGACAGGTGCATGGGGCAGTTCGTTCGTGGCCACCTCTTCGGGGATCACGGCGTCAGGCAATATATAGAGATATATAGGCCGATTCCTTCTAATTACCAGGCTCGCTATCACTCGCCAGGATAGAAGTCGACACCTAAATCACATGAGAAAGCAAAACATTTACAAAGATATGGGACGAAAGGTCTTAAAATCGCCAAAGTAATGGACCGAACACCCTTAAAATATAAAAACAAACTAATGGGGCTAAACATGAGGGAGAAGGGGGTTTAGAAAAACGACCTACCTCCCCTTAAAGAAGACCCAAGTTGTACCGACACTGCTATATATACTTTATGATATGGCTATTACTTCAATCTAAGATAAACACAAAGTAGTTTCTTAATTGACTACGGACTGATAATAGTCTCAATGTAAAGTGTACGGTGATAATTGCTCAATATCGTAATAAGTCTTACCTATAAATTACAATTAAATTACTAAATCCCTCTTAAGGTTAACGATTAATACAGTAATGCCTGTGGAATACCAATATGTCATCATCACTAACGTATTACCGTTAGCACCACCCTCGTACTGGAGGGCATGTATTTATAATTGGTTACGAGTTGGGCACAATTATATACGCGTTATCCTCTCTCTCTCTCTCTCTCTCTCTCTATCTCTTTATATATATATATATATATATATATATATATATATATATATATATATATATATATATATTCCAATTAATTCATGAAAACGTGATCATCCCGGGATTTAAACCTGGGACACCACATACTAATGTTAAACACTCTAACCATTACACCACCAAAACAATTAAAAGGTAAGTTCATGATTAAGAGAGAGAGAGAGAGAGAGAGAGAGAGAGAGAGAGAGAGAGAGAGAGAGAGAGAGAGAGAGAGAGAGAGCTAACCCTAACGCCCCCGTAATACATTGTCCAGGTGATCTGCCAAGCGTACACTGTAACTGTAAACTGTAACTGGGGGTCACCGGCTTTTTTCTCTCCTTTTCTGTCTCCATCTTTCTCTGGTTTGTATCCATTCGGTCCTATTCAGCCTACTGTTTTAAGACGTTTCTCCCCATCCAGGTGTCGATTTTTCCTGGCGAGCCAGCATTGTATGGAGAAATCCGGCTTTGCCGGATTTTTTTTTCTATCGTAAAATGTAAAAGTTTAGCCTGCTGTCAGAATTTTGTTTTTAAATATGTTGGCTCGCTATTGCTCGCTAGGAAAAAAATCGACACCTGGATGGGGATAAACGTCTTAAAACAGTAAAACGTCTTAAAACAGATGAATAGGGCCGAATGGATACAAACCAGAGAAAGAGGGAGAGAGAGAAAAACAAAACGAGGTGGGCTCCCTTAAGTACATGTTGACGGGATATCCCCTACATACGCCACCTTTACAACAGGGTTAGGGTTAGAGAGGTAAGCCACATGATCATCACATTGAACCCTTCTGTACTGGTGACGTCTTCTTAATATCATGCTAGCTATATTGAACCCTTCTGTACTGGTGACGTCTTCTTAATATCATGCTAGCTATATTGAACCCTTCTGTACTGGTGACGTCTTCTTAATATCATGCTAGCTATATTGAACCCTTCTGTACTGGTGACGTCTTCTTAATATCATGCTAGCTATATTGAACCCTTCTGTAATGGTGACGTCTTCTTAATATCATGCTAGCTATATTGAACCCTTCTGTACTGGTGACGTCTTCTTAATATCATGCTAGCTATATTGAACCCTTCTGTACTGGTGACGTCTTCTTAATATCATGCTAGATATATTGAACCCTTCTGTACTGGTGACGTCTTCTTAATATCATGCTAGCTATATTGAACCCTTCTGTACTGGTGACGTCTTCTTAATATCATGCTAGCTATATTTAGACTGTCTTGTGCTGCTTGAAAAGGATCTGTGATAATAAAAAGGGTTAATTAAGATACTTCGAAGCCTGTTAACTGGAAGCATTCCTAAACTGAATACAATCGACTATTTGTAGCTAGAATAACATGAAAATTACGGAACTGGTATTGAACGGGTTAATAATACTAAGTTAAGACGAATAGAACATTATCAACGAGGATTCGAACCCACTCACTCCAGGTATATTTGGGAGAGTTGGGCACCGTAACCACTCGGCCATATTCCGTTCATGGTCGAGTGGTTACGGTGCTCAATTCTCCCAAATATACCTGGAGTGGCTGAGTTTGAATCCTAACCAAAATATCTCTCTCCCAACATGTCCGACATTATCATTGGATAATTATCAACGCGTGCTATCTCAACCTCTGCTGTTAAGGGGCCCACCTCGTGTTTTCTCTCTCTCTGGGTTGTATCCATTCAACCCCATTCAGCCTACTGTTTTAAAACGTTTATCCCCATCCAGGTGTCGATTTTTTCCTAGCGAGTGGTAGCGAGCCAGCATATTAAACAAAAAAATAAAAAATTACAGCAGGCTATATATGTACATTTTTCGATAGAAAAAGTTCTCCGGCAAAGCCGGATTTCTCCATACAGTGCCAGATGGGGATTAACGTCTTACAACAGTAGGCTTAAGGGGAGGTATTTAGTTTGTTCCCTAGACCTCCATCAAGCTTAAAATTACACCCCCTTGAGTCCCTTTCAAGATAAATTTGTAAATTTTTCGGTAGAAAAATGTCCCGGCCGAAGGCCGGTTCCTCTTAAATTACAGGCTCGCTATCGCTCGCCAGGATAAAATTGACACCTGAATGGCACGAAAGGTCTTAATATGGGGTGAAAGTTCTAAAAATAGCTAAACTAATGGGGCAAACGTTTTATAATATCAAAAGCAATGGGGCTAAACATGAGGGAGAAAGGGGTCAAGAAAAAAATCCCTCGAGTGGAGATCTCCCCTTAATGGGGCCAAATGGATACAAACCAGAGAGAGAAGGAGAGAGAGTGAAAACAAAGGTCACCCCCTTTAAGTTATACTAGGCTAGAACATAAGCTGGGTATTAGTTTTCTTGGTCATAGTTATGATTACACTATAGTCAGTTTCATTTCAGCTGACCATAAATTGAATCTCTTTGTAACTAATTTCCTTATATTTCATGGACAAATATGCAACTACCATGTCTCTGCAACTACCATGTCTCTGCAACTACCATGTCTCTGCAACTACCATGTCTCTGCAACTACCATGTCTCTGCAACTACCATGTCTCTGCAACTACCATGTCTCTGCATTCTATTATGACCAAGTTTATATTATTAGCACCATATTTCACTACAAAATCTCCAAAATAACTTAGAAATCTTGATAGGAACTTTGCGATTTACCGTCAGTGTAAAAGGAACCGAGTATAGTTGTGATCTACTGGTTTATATGGGCTACTCAGATGATGACATAGCTTGAGGGGGAATTGTTTAATATTTCTTTGGCCGATTTTTTCATTAATTATTATATTTTTAGTGTCCTCTCTAGACCTCCATCAATCTTAATACAATAACCCCTGGACCCCTCTTCAAAATATATTTGTACATTTTTCGGTAGAAAAATGTCCTGGCCAAAGACTCGCCAGGAAATAATCGACACGTAAATTACACGAAAACATTTATATTGACAAAGAAAAGGGGCGAAAGGTCTTAAAATCGCCAAACTAATGGGCCGAACGTCTTATAATCTGAAAACTAATAGGGCTTAACATGAGGGAGAAGGGTGCCCAGAAAAACGACCCATCTCCCCTTAAACAAATTTTAGCTAAAAACAAATGTTATCTCAAGCCGTAAACAATAAAGAGTAGTTCAGTAAAGAGTGGTGCTATTTGCTTGTAAACGCAGTTAATTGGGGGTGACGCATGGGGAGTACAAAGGAATACAAAGGAAATCAAGCAACAACAGATCTAGTAACTCCCTTTAGGCTGCTTGTCCTCTAAAACACTGAAGATCAAGTGTCCAAACAGTGTGTGTGTGTGTGTGTGTGAGGGGGGGGGGGGGGGGCGGAAGAGAGAGTTACAAGAAGTTACAAGGAATATTTAATATCTCAGATACCTTGCGGTCCATTCCGAGGAGATACTCGAAGTGGAAGGAGAGAGACTGTTTAGTGCACTACACTCTTTACAGAGTGTGCAAAATACTATTCACTCTCTTCTTGAACTGCTCTACTGAAGAAATATTTACAACTTCGGAGGGAAGTTTGTTCCAGGTAGAACAGATCTTATATGTGGACAAGTTTCCACAGATACTTTTAATTCCCTTTTAATTCTAATTTCCAGCCATGGTTGCGTGTTGTATTCATATTGAGGCTAAACATTTTGCTATAATCCACATTGTCAAACCCAGAGAGAGAGAGAGAAAGAGAGAGTACAAAGGAGTACAAAGGAAATCAAGCAATAACAGGTCTAGTGACCCTTCTAGGCTGCTTGTCCTCCAAAACACTGAGGATCAAGTGTCCAAACAGTGGTTTAGAGTGGGTAAGGGAACATTGGAAAGGGAACTAATGTCTGTGGCAGGATTACGAAGTTAGTTAGGGGACAGAAATTAGAAAGACAATTGGTCCTAGTACCGATCCCTGGGGTACCCCGCTACTTACATTGGTCCATTTGATGCCTTACCGTTTATGACTACTCTTTGCTTTCTGTCGCTGAGCCAATATTCTATCCATTTCAATACACCGTCGTGTATTCCATGCGCTTTTAGTTTTAGCAGTAAACGTTTGTGGGGAACTTTATCAAAGGCCTTTTGAAAATCAAGGTATATAATATCTACAGCTTTACTCTCATCGTAGAGGTTGAGGATATCGTGGAAGAAGTCTAAGAGGTTTGTTAAACAGGAACGTTTTTTACGAAAGCCGTGTTGAGTATCTTTCGGTATGTTATTTTCCTCTAAGTGATTTACGAGTCTGTCTCTTATGACCGTTTCTAGCATTTTACATACAACTGAGGTTAAGCTAATTGGACGATAGTCACTGGGTAGGGATTTGCTGCCTTTTTTAATGTCGGTGTTACGTTGGCTAGCTTCCACTGATCAGGCATAGTTCCAGACTGCAAGGATTTATTGAATAGTAATGTCAGTGGTTTGGAGAGCTCATCCTTAGCTTCCTTTAGAACTCTAGGCGAGATTGTATCAGGTCCAGGCGTTTTATTTACCTTGAGTTTATCTAAACAATTCAATACTTCTCTCTCTGTAACGGTGATACTGCTTAGAACATCTTAATCATCAATCTGAATCGGCGATGGTGTAGGGATATCACTGAGGTCTTCTGTTATAAAAACTGATGCAAAGAAGGTATTGAGGGCATTACTCATTTGTACTTCGTCTTTGGTGTATTCTCCATTTTCATCGACTAACGGTCCAACAGTTGAAGTAACTACTTTTTTCTTTCTGATATAACTATAGAATTCTTTCGGGTTTGTTTTACTTTGATTCGCAATATGTAACTCTAGGGTCTTTTTACTTTGCTTAATTAACTTTTTGGCTTTTCGTCGTAGAGCTCTACAAATTTCACCCGTTCTTCGTCATTTTGTGAGGATTTTAATCTATCATTAGCAAATTTTTTAGCAAGCAGACAGTTTGAAATATCTTTATTCCACCATTTGGGCTTATTATTATGTCCTGGACGCCGTATTTTCGATGGTATGCAGTCTTGCACTGCTTTTAGGTAAGTGGTTTCGAATAACTTCCAAGATGTATTTATGTCGTTATTGTTAATTAAAAAGCTCCAGTCAGTTTCTTTAAACATAGCTCTAAGTTTATGAAAGTTTGCTTTCTTGAAATTAGGGACTTTTTCGATGCTACTATTTGGTTCGTTACTAGTAAACTTTAAAGTGAAAGTTATCGTACGATGGTCGCTGTTACTGAATTCATCACCAACATTCAAATTCTCTATTAATTCTTCTTTTGTTGCAAGTACAATGTCAAGAACGTTATTACCACGGGTCGGCGTTCGAACAAATTGATAAAGCGAACTCTCTTGCAAGTTCATATACAAGTCATGTCCGGAGTGTGAAGTAAGAGTATTGCCCACTTGGTCACAGGTAAATTAAAGTCGCCAAAAATTACGGTATCTTGTAGAGTTACTTACATCTGCAATTTGTTCGTACATTTCTTGGTCAGTTTGCACTGATTGAGCTGGAGATCTGTATATTAATGCAAGTATTATTTTTGTACCTTTATTATTCTTTATTAACACAAAAGATGTTTCGACGTTCACGATTATTATGTTCCTTCCAACAACCAACTATACTCCTAAAATCGATTAATGAAATTTTACAAACACATGTGGCAGTCCGTGGATTCGTTTTGAGGTTTTGACAAGAGGGTAGGGTTAAGACTGTCTTTGATATAAAGTAAAACTCCACCTCCATTTCGATTTATTCGGCTTTTCTCAAACATTACATAACCGGGAAGTGAATACTCTGTTAAAAAGTCTCTATCTTCTGTATTGAGCCAAGATTCTGTTATGCCAGTCACATCATAATTTTCTGTAAACACTAGCTCCTCTAAATCTGATTTTTTTTTTTTTTTGCGTATGCTACGAGCGTTTCCATAGAAAACCTTTAAATTTGTTATTTTAGAACTCACGGAACACTCTTTAATAATATTTTTGGTTCTTGTCGGATCTACATTTATGTTCATGGCCGTCCTCGGTCCTCGCTGTATTCGGTCCTTATCGCGGGTGGTCCTCGGTTGCCTCTGTTTTTTGCTTGGCGTTAGATGATTTATGTCACTGCTGCTTCTTCTCGGATGGTGTTTTTTGATCCACGGTATCCTGTTTATTATTCCTAGGGGGTAGAGGAGAAACGGATATAAATTAAATGATTAGACCTGGAAAGATGAATTGACATAGGCTATAAATATGTTGCCGGTCGGCGTTGGACTTACGTGTTAAATTGTATATGTAGGCTATCTGTGGTAGTCCCAGTAATATCTATGAAGTACTTCTAGTATTAAGGGAACTTAGCTGTGATGCAAAGAGTGTCGATTAGATGATGGACATGTCAGTAGGTGAATATCAGTGAAGTTCTGTTGTTATGTGGCAGCAACTGGTGGTTTGTTGTGAGCGGGACGAAGTCTCTCTGTGAAGTGTACTGAGATTCCCTTTTATCGTAACAATATAATATATATTTAGGGGTTGTATATCGTCCCCCGTGATTAAATAATAAGGGAAAAGAAACTAAGATATAATTGGTGCAACCACAGTAATATTTATCCACAAAGATAAATAAAGTAATGCGTATAAACAAAAAGGAACCAGCTGTCGTGAACCCGGGAAATTCAAACTACGGTATATATTCCAGCTAGAACTCACGACACATGGCTGCGGACTGCTTCGTGTAGGAGACGACCCATGCGTGCTGAACCAACAGGGTTTAGATGCCATCCTTGCGGAACAGAGTAGGCTGGTTATAAAAATTATCCCAGAGGTTGATGAATTAAACTTCTTCCTTCAGACACAAATATTTTAGTCGGCTATTTGTGCTGAAGGCCTTGTCGTAGAATTTGTCAGGTGCGTCGATCTTGGGGAGAATGCCTGATATGATGATATTCCTTGACTTGTTTTTGTAGTGCTGGAACATCTTGCGATATTTCTCCATCAACTCTTCGGATCTGGTGCACATGACGTCATTTGAACCAGCATGGATGACAAAAAGGGTATTTCACTTACTTAAATATGCCTAACCGAAAACAAAAATGTTGGAATACGCACAAGTAGGTTATCAGCGGTGATAGCCTAACCGAAAATTAAAACAAAACAAAATGAAATTTAAATACGTAGTGATAGCCGAACCGAAAACAATTTTATTTCTATTTAAACAGAAATAGGCCACCAGGGGTGATAGCCTATCCTAACCGAAAACAAAAATAACCGAAAAAACAAATATGAAATACCGGTATGCAGAAATAGGCCACCAGCGGTGATAGCCTAACTGAAAATATAAAAATTGAGAGAGAGAGAGAGAGAGAGAGAGAGAGAGAGAGAGAGAGAGAGAGAGAGAGAGAGAGAGAGAGAGAGAGAGAGAGAGAGAGAGAGAGCGAGAGAGCAATAGCATGACCAGCATAGCTTCCAGAATATTTACCAACCATTGACTATATTAAGTAGACCATATAATCTTGGTCCAGCACCTTACATGATGGTAGAGGTACGTAGTTGGAATTTGGCTACACTGTTTGTTATAACAAATCACTACTTCAGTTTCTCTACAAAATTTACCCATTCTGTACCGGTGACGTCTTTTTAACTTTAGTGTAGCTATATTTAGACGGTTTTGAGCAGTTTAAGATGGATCTGTGGTAGTCAAATGGATTAAGTGAGAAAGCTCGTAGCCTGTTAGTTGCTGAAGGCCCTTTTTATACTGAACATAATCCTCTAACAGTAGCCGGGATACAGTTAAAAGGATGGCACCGGTACTGAATGGGTTAATATAATCTTGTTGGAGGCTTTGTATATAATAGGCTGTATAAGTCTTGTTTATCTAAACTTACTTTGCTCTAGCAGTCTCCTTAGTCACTTATTTTATGATTTCAGAGATTTATGATTTAATCTAGTCTTGTTAGGCAACTTTAATCAGCATAAGAGGACTCTCTGCCTTCGTCAAACCAGGTATTTTGGACACAGACATCCTGGTCCTCGTCCCCCACATTGTCCACACCCCATCTTGGTCCTGCCCCCTTCACCCCCGGCAGGAGCCCCCATTGCCCCATAGTCCGTGCCCCTTATGTCCCTGAGATTGGAAGCCCCTGCACCTTCCCGGACACACGACCGCCCACACCCAAACCGTCCATATGAAGCCAGGGGCACAAGGCTGCAGGAGGAGGAAAACAAGGCATGTGATTGGTCTGTCAGAGCCACACAACAATCCACCTTATCTGTCCAGGGGAAAACACAGACTCAGGATCAACGGAAAAAAATCAACAAGCACCACGTGACCCGATTGGTCAGTCAAGAACCCCTAAAACTCAGCATGATCCCGAGACTTCCTCCCCCAGACGGTACAACAAGATACGCCCCTCACTAGCCTTCAACCTACTCCTCCCACTCCCTAGCTGCTGTCCCAACAATCCCCTCCCTGCGACACTGGCCCTGTCTTATGAGTATGGAAAATGTTCCCTATCAGTCCAAGAGTCGTGAGATATTCGTACCCCCAGAGTGTGAAGAATTACAAGAGCTTAGTTATTAATCTCCTTTGGCTCAGATAAATGTTGCATGCACTTGAGCGAGCAATGGAAAGCAGAATTGCTAAGGACATTATGAGTGGAAGTTGGACTCTCCTGTGTCTGAAGCAACCAACAAAGTCTGTGCTATCTTGAAATCTACCTGAAGTGTGGTAGGCCTACGCATGTGCTGCCAATGGTATCCTGAAGTCTACATAAAGTGTGATAGGCAATTGTATTTGGATTGGCTAAATAAAACTTTGATTATTCATATTGTAATTATATTATTATTAACTGCCTCCTCTTCCCCCTCTCACTCTAGATTTTAGAGGACTCGGACGACGAAGAGGAAACGCAAGAAGTTTGGCTGGTTGAAGACTCAATGGTTCGTGGCCAGCTCACAAGAGTTCTGCGCCAGGGCACCTGGGACCAGGAAGCGCTTCTGTATCCCAGGTGGTGGTGTGGATAACGTTGTTGCTGCAATCAACGAAGTGTCCAGACTAGCCCCGTCAACCACAGCGTACGTCATCCACGTTGGATCCAATGACATGCAGCAGACCCGATCAGAAGACCTTATGCTCAAGTACCGTAAGCTGATAAAGTCTTATAAGGAAAAGTCTTGTGGAATCTTAATATCAGGAATTGTCCCAAGGATCGGAGTAGAGAGCCGGTTCTTCAAAATTGCCACCAGCATTAATTGTCGGCTTGCTAACCTGTGCAAGGAGGACATCGAAATCGTCTATACCTGTGATGCCTTCTACCACGAAGATCATCTGTTTTCGAAGGACGGAGTACATCTGAACCAGGTGGGAGCAGCAAGGTTTGGCCGCTTGCTAAACAACGCAGTAAAGTATTTTTGGAAAAGAAACAGAGGCAACCGAGGACCGCCAGGGATGAGAACCGAGGACAGCCATGAATTATATGTAAATCCGACCAGAACCAATAATTTGATAAAAATGCGTTCCGTGAGTTCTAAAACCACAACTTTGAAGGTTGTGCTATGCAATAATTTTTCAGATTTAGAGGAACTAGTGTTTAGAGAAAATTATGACATAATTGTTATAACAGAATCTTGGCTTAATACAGAAGACAGAGACGTTTTAGCAGAGTATTCACTTCCCGGTTATATAATGTTTGAGAAAAGCTAAATAAATAAAAATGGAGGTGGCGTTTTACTTTATATCAAAGAAAGTCTTAACCCAACCCTTTTGTCAAAACCTCAAATTGTGAACTTCGACACATCCTTTGTGCTAATAAAGAATAATAAAGGTACAAACATAATACTTGCATAAAATACAGACCTCCAGCTCAATCAGTGCAAACTGGCCGAGAAATTTACGAACAAATTGAAGATGTAAGTAACTCACAAGATTCCGTAATTTTTGGCGACTTTAATTTACCTCTGACCAAGTGGGGCAATACTCTTACTTCACACTCCGGACATGACTTGTATGCAAGCTTGCAATAGAGTTCGCTCTATCAATTTGTTCGATCGCCGATCCGTGGTAATAACATTCTTGACCTTGTATTTGCAACAAAAGAAGAATTAATAGCGAATTTGAATATTGGTGATGAATTCAGTAACAGCGACCATCGTACGATAACTTTCAGTTTAAATTTTACTAGTAACGAACCAAATAGCAGCATCGAAAATATCCCTAATTTCAAGAAAGCAAACTTCCGTACCTTCCGTGCCTTCTGCGTGTCGTAAGAGGCGACTAAAGAGGTTGGGTCGGTGGGCTTGCGACTCCCACCTGGGAAAATTCCTAAGCAAAGAAAAACAAACGAACAGCCTCGGATGCAGACGGACCCTATGTTGACGAACCGACGACCGACTAAGGACATTCCTTCGGACATTCTGAGAATGGCTACATGGAATGTTAGTGGCATGAATGATGGCACAAAAGAGAGAGAGGTTCTGGAAGTGCTAGTGAATGCCAGGCTGGATGTATGTGGAATGACAGGGACCAAATGGAAAGGTTCAGATGTGAGAGAGTGGGAGTGTGGAATGGGTGCATGTGCTGGAGTGAGTGAAGGAACAGCGAGAGAAGGTGTGTGTTTGTCTGTAAGTAACAAATGGAAGGAATGTGTAAGAGAGTATGGGTCTGTGGGTTCAAGGATTGTGTGGGTGAGAATGAATGGGTGATTGTGTGTGTGTATGCCCCGACAGAGGATAAACTTGAAAGAAAGATAGAGGAGTTTTGGATGAATGTGGAGGTGTGCCTGGAGAAGTTTGACATGAACGAAATAATATTTCTGATTGGGGATATGAATGGTAAGGTGGGTGATAGGAAAGTTGAGGGAGTGGTGGGAGGGTGGGGGGTACCATCAGAGGTGAATGGGAATGGTAGTGCACTTGTGGAGGTATGTGTGGGGAGGAGGCTGTCGATAGCCAACACCTTCTTCCGACACAATGATCCACAGGTACACGTGGAAACGGGTGTGGACGATAAAGGATAAGACAGTGGTGGAACGAAAGTCATTGATTGATTATGTATGTGTGGATGAACGAATGAAGAAATCTGTGATGGATGCTAGGGTGATAGGGGTATTGGAGGGGGTCTGTATGCTCATTATGTAGTAGTAGCTAAGGTTAGGATACAAAAGAAGTGGGTGAGGAGAGCTGGAAGGAGGCGAGAGGAAGGTGGAATGGTGAGGAGGGTGAAGAGGTTACAGGAGGAGGAAATCAAGGAAAAGTACAGGAGAGCAGTAGAAAGACGACTAGGTGGGTTCGACCTGGAAGTTATGGAGGAAGTGGAGGAGATGAGCAAGGTGTTTAAGGAAGAGATCTGTGCAGCATGTGAGGAGGTGTGTGGAGTGAGGAGAAGAGGGAGGGGAGTGAAAGGTACAGCATGGTGGACAGAAGAGGTAAAAATAGCTGTGGAAGAAAAGAAGAAAGCATATAGAGAGTGGTTGTGTAGTAGAGGGAATGAAGATTTCGAGAGACAGAAACGAGCGAGGTACGTGGAGAGAAAGAGGGTGGTGAAGAGAGTAGTGAAGGAAAGTAAGAGAAGAGTAGATGAGGAATTTGGAAGGAATCTGAGTGTAAAATGGGGGGAGAGTAAGAAACTGTTCTGGAAAGAAATCAAGAAAGTTAGGGAAGGTAGCAAGGGAAACAGTAAGGGTGTGAAAGATAAGAATGGGAGAATGCTAGCCGAGAAGCAAGAGAGAGTCGAAAGATGGAGGGAGTACTTCAATGAGTTGCTAAATGTAAGGAATGGAGAGCCAGCAAACAGGTCAGAAGTGTGGGAAGCCATGAAAAGAGTGAAGTTGGGGAAAGCACCAGGAACAGATGGAGTGTGTGGGGAAATGTTGAGGTATGGTGGTGAGATAGTGATCGAATGGGTATGGAAAATGTGCAAACTAGCATGGGAGAAGGGGAGTGCACCAGGTATACAGTAGGGTAGTGATTGAGAGAGTGAGAGTGAGAACGGAGAAATGGATAGGCAACAAGCAGGGAGATTTTAGGAAGGGAAGAGGATGTGTAGATCAGATTTTTACCCTGAATTGTGTTGTGGAGAAATATTTGGAGAAGAAACAAAAGGTATATGTTGCCTTTATGGACTTGGAGAAGGCCTATGACAGAGTGGATAGAGAAGGTTTGTGGAAAGTACTTAGAATATACGGAGTAGATGGCAAGTTGCTGAAAGCAGTGAAGAGCATGTATGAGGGTGCAAAGGCGGCAGTACGTGTGGAGAGTGAGCAGAGCGAGTTCTTTGACCTGAATATTGGTTTGAAACAGGGGTGTGTGATGTCCCCATGGTTGTTTACTATATATATGGATGGAGTCATGAAATAAATACTATCAAGAGCATTGGATGTTGGTGTATCGCTGAAAAGGGAGGGAAATGAGTAGAAGCTACCTATACTGCTGTTTGCGGATGATACAGTTCTGATGAGTGATAATGAATGGGAGTTGCAGGGTCTGGTAAATTAGTTTGGAACAGTGTGCAAAAAACGAAATCTAAAGGTAAATGCGGGGAAGAGCAAGGTTATGGTCTTCGAAAGGGGTGAAGTCACAGTGTGAGGTGCAGCTGAACGGTCAGACTATGGAGATCGTCAACTCTTAAGTATCTAGGCAGTGTGTTGAGTAAAGATGGGACTATGGATGAAGAAGTGTGGGAGAGGGTACAACAGGGGAAGAGGGTTGTAGGAACGCTGAAAGCAGTAACAAGAAATCGGGTGGTCAGTATGGAAGTGAAGAAATCCTTGCATGACAGTGTGGTAATCCCGACACTGACTTACGGAAGCGAAGCATGGACGTTGGTTGAGAGACTCAGACCAAGAGTGAGAGCAGTGGAAATGAATTACTTAAGAAGTGCGTGCAGAGTTACATGGAGGGATACACAGACTAATGAAGAAGTAAGAAGGAGGTGTGGTGTGGAGGTAGATGTGATGGAAAGTGTGAAAAGGAACAACTTGAGATGGTTCGGCCATATGGAACGTATGGAAAGCGAGAGAATGACTAAGAGGGTGTACGAGAGTGAGGTGGAGGGACAGAGAGGGAAATGGTAGACCGAAGGAGAGGTGGAAGGATGGAGTGAGGAAGTACATGAACGAAGGCGGTGCTGGTTGGGGGGAGGGGCGTCGACTGACTGGGGACAGAGGTGCATGGGGGCGGTTCGTTCGTGGCTACCCCTTCGGGGATCACGGCGTCAGGCAATAGATAGATAGATAGAAACTTCCGTAAACTTAGAGCTATGTTTAACCCCTTACCGATGGGGATGTTTGTATTTTCTACTACCTGCCTCGCAGGCATATTTACCCTAAACAAGCTTCATTCCATGCTCTTTTTCATGCATAAACAAGAGCCAGAGCGTAATACAATTATGTATTTGTGAAAGGGCGATAATAGAGCTTTCCAATGACGCCTGAATCATCCTTGCATGACCACGGGTTATCTTGTAGCAATTGCATAACCGGAGGTGAAAAATCCCTAAATAAGGTAATTTCCTTGTTTTTTACCTGGTCTCGCGAGACAGTGGTTGTGGAATGTTGCAGTGGGGCTGTCAGTCGCGGCTCTGTGGTCGGGCCGGACGGTCAGAGCCCGCCTATCATCCTCCCAACGCGTGGACTCTCTCTCAGAGCCGATAATGTGCTCAAAATCCCACCGACTATTGTCGGGCACCGGACAATAGTCGATTGTTCTCTTGCCCGACATATTTCAGGCGCCGCGGCTAGAGTGTTAAAGAAACTGATTGGAGCTTTCTAGATGACAATAACAACATAATTACATCTTTAGAATGATTTAAAACCATTTCCCTAAAAGCAGTGCAAGACTGCATACCATCGAAAATACAGCGTACAGACCATACTGATAAGCCCAAATGGTGGAATAATGAGGTTTCAAACAGTTTGCTTGCTAAAAAGATTGCTAATGATAGATTAAAATCCCCACAAAATGACGAAGAATGGGTGAAATTTGTAGAACTACGACTCAAAGCCAAAAAGTTAATTAAGCAAAGTAAAAAGACCCTAGAGTTAAATGTTGCGAATCAAAGTAAAACAAACCCGAAAGAATTTTATAGTTATATCAGAAAGAAAAAAGTAGTAACTTCAACTGTTGGACCGTTAGTCAATGAAAATGGAGAATACACCAAAAGCCAAAGTACAAATGAGTAATGCCCTCAATACTTTCTTTGCATCAGTTTTTACAACAGAAGACCTCAGTGATATCCCTACAGCATCGCAGATTCAAATTGATAATTCTGATGTTCTAAGCAATATCACCATTACAGAGAGAGAAGTATTGAAATGATTAGATAAACTCACGGTAAATAAAACGCCTGGACCTGATACAATCTCACCTAGAGTGCTAAAGGAAGCTAAGGATGAGCTCTCTTAACCACTGACATTGCTATTCAATAAATCCTTGCAGTCTGGAACTATGCCTGATCAGTGGAATGTAGCCAACGTAACATCGATATTAAAAAAAAAAGCAAATCCCTACCCAGTAACTATCGTCCAATTAGCTTAACATCGGGTTCTGTGGGGGCGCTCGGTTATGGCCTTGGCCTTGCTCGGGGCCTTGGGGCTGTTCGGCCAGGCAGCTTGTGGAACAACAACAACAACAACAACCTCAGTTGTATGTAAAATACTAGAAATACTCACAAGAGACAGACTCATAAATCACCTAGAGGAAAATAACATACTTAACCCTTGTTTGGCGGGGCCCGACTTAAGGCGGTCTAGAGAACCATGGACAAAAGAGCGGGGCCCGCCTTAAGTCGGTGGCGATGTTGAGCACATAATTGGCTCTGAGAGAGTCCGAGCGGTGGGAGGAGCGTAGGTTGACTCTGACCGTTCGGCACGGCTCCCGCGCCGGCACTGGCCCCACCTCCACACACATCCACACCCATTGCCTTGCTAGACAGGGAATTATGTAAGGAAATTACCGTATTTTATGGATTTTTCCTTCGTGTTGCACAATCGTTGCAAGACAACCCGTGATCGTAGAAGGATGGTTCAGGTGTCATTGGAAAGCTCAATTAACGCCCTTTCACAGATACATAATTGTATTACGCAACTGTAGTAAGTACTTCACTATCGACCAATTTAATTACTCGTGGGAAACGATTTCAAAATTATTGGTAGGCCTAAATCTTTTAACTCACGAATCTAAGAATTGTTTTCTTCAATCGAGATGTCAACTTGTGGAATGGGCTTCCCCGAGACGTAATAAACTGCAGCACCGTTGATTCTTTTAAACTTCCCCTAGACAAATATCTTGCATCAATCCCGCGACTGACTGAGTTTGTAAATTAATAACTTTATTTTATTCCCCCCTCAAATTTATCAAGAATTATTGCGTATATATATTACTAAGACGTTACTTTCCTTTTCCCAGATATACGAAAGATCACTTATAACTGCGTTATGTTACTAACCCATCTGTCCCGTACTAACTTCCTAATCCTGCCACGGACATTAGTTCCAGGACAGTAGTTCCCTTCTTTCCAATGTTCCCTTACCCACTCTAAACCACTGTTTGGACACTTGATCCTCAGTGTTTTGGAGGACAAGCAGCCTAGAGGGGTCACTGGACCTGTTGTTGCTTGATTTCCTTTGTACTCCTTTGTACTCGCTTCTGCCTCTTTCCCCCCCCCCCACCTAAATACCTCCGTAATTATGACCCGTGTGCCAGTAGCCAGTACCCGGCCAGTAGCTAATTAAAAATTCCTACTATATTACAGGCTCGCTATTGCTCTAAAAAAAATAATAATAATACACTTAAATGTCGCAACAAGGCATTAATATCGCCAATATAATGGAGCGAACATCTTAACATTTTAGAACTAATGGAAATAAACATTACATAAGAACTTAAGAAAATGGGAGTCCGCAGAAAGCCGATTTACCCACACAAGGCAGATACCTCTCACACCCAACCATAATTATAAGCCCAGCTTACTAACACCATGAGGACTGACCGCACCAAAACGGTCAGAGGTCAGCAAACGGGGTCTGCAAAGTGCCGATTGGCACACACCCGACAGATCTCCCTCACACCCAACCCATCTCACCCATACGTCTATCTAATTTTGTCTTAAAGATCTCACATCGTTCTTGATCCCACTATAACACTTGGTAGCCTATTCCACCTATCTACAACTCTGTTACCAAACCAATATTTGCCTATATCTTTTCTGAAACGAAATTCATCTAATTTGAAACCATTTGTTCGCTTTATTTCGCTATCACTGAGCTTAAGTACAAATTTCATGTCCTCTGTATTAATCCCACTAACCCATTAAAGGAGAAGGAGAAGGAAAAGGCGGTCCAGAAAAAACAACAGACTTTCCCGTCATTTTGTTTAAACAAATATATATATCATGTTTATTTGTTTGGTAGAATGTATGCTGTACATCCAAATATTGATTATCGATGTATAGATAGATGAAGAGATACATACGCACATCATGATAATGTATGCATTTGTATATGCATATGTTTTATATTATTGGATACACGATTTTACTGCCTCATTAGAAAGATAATGTATTTACCCATAATGCAAATTAGATAAGTTCAACTCTAATAATTCCAATGGTAATTACTGTATAAATATTTATAAGTTCATGATGACTAAGTTAGTAGCAAAGTAATATGGTTATATTTTGGTGCACCTAGTCTCTCTCTCTCTCTCTCTCTCTCTCTCTCTATATATATATATATATATATATATATATATATATATATATATATATATACATATATTGTGACGTCAACCAGCATTGGCAGAATCGCCTCTCGTTAGCCACTAGCGCTCGCCAGGGACATTGAAATGGGCTACAGTTATCAGAGAATGTTGTTCTTTCTTTCCTAGCCTCTGAAGTGCGCATGGGGGTATGAGACACCACACTCCTGTGCTGATGTATTTGAGCTGTTCCCATCACTAACATCGTTATTTTACCATAAATAGCATTAATACTTATCCATATGCACCTATTATAGGTTGATTATAAAGGTATTAACCTGTTACAACAATAGAACAAGTGGAAACAGCGTTTGGATGGTCAAAATCGGCGATACAGGCCGGGAGTTACATAATGTATGGCTGAGGCAACCTCACTTCCCACCACTTTTCTCCACGTCTGGAGAGAGTCTGTCGATCGATACTCTCTCTCTCTCTCTTGCACTCGCTTGCTAACAGTGATGACAATGCCCTGCTTGCAACTTGCTAATGTTAGCACGAAAATATACCCTAGAATAAGGGAATAACAGGGAAAATAGGTGATAACTGAAGGAGGGGAGGAAAGTGGGGAAGGAGGGGAGGTGGAGGAGTGATATTTGGCATGGCCCAGGGGCAATACAAAAAAAAACTCTTAAGAGTCTTCCCGCAGTCCGCCGGGGGAACTCTTAAGAGTCTTCCCGCAGTTCCCGGGCTAGTAATCGCATTGTCACAGACAGTCCAGTGGTGGTCTTTGTTTTCGTCTGTGACAACAGGTTATATTTTATGTCAACAGTAGTGATAATAGTACCAGAGAGTGAATGAGAAAGACTTTCAGAGCGAGGAGGTAGTAAGTGTCTGTATGTACGGGTGCATTCCTGCCTCTCGCTCGCCATTGGACGGCGTGTCTTGCTGTGTCATGGGACGCCTGCTGTCTTGTGACGTCTCGGCCCATGATTGGTCGACCATCGCGCCTTTGTGGTCTCCTGTGTAACTTGCCTCCTCCATGAGGGTCCCCAGGAGCTGTCCTCGTCAGGACAGGCTTGGCGCGCGTGCTTCTAACATCCCTTTGCATACTCTCTCCCAATCACCACCTGTATCACTGTTTCTCTCACTCGATTCTCTCTTTCCATACTCTAACCTTTATTAACTGCACAACACTCCCCTTGGGTTCTGCATACGGTTTTCATAGCCGGCCCATTGTATTGCATGCGCCGTCCTCAGAGATATTTACATGTACTTAGAATAGGTTTGAGGGTTCTTAGTTAGTATAGGTTAAGAACTTTGTGTGTCTCCATTATTGATTTAGTGTTTCTGCTCTTTTATTTAATGCTAGACTGGGATAGGGTAACTGTAGTCATTGTCTCCGATGTGTGTACGGTTTGCTTATACCTACACAACTTCGACCGGTCCTGTGGTAGCCGGGGTTGTCTTTTCGGTTGCGTCCTTTGCGAGTGCAGCATTGTGTTGACTGAGGGTTTTGGCCTGTACCAGTTCCACACTTTGCTGCCTCTTTGCTTGTCTTTAGAGGGTCGCCAGGATAGAACCAGATACTTGTGATCTGGATCTATCGAGAGAGCCCCCTAGTCAATTAACGTAACTTAAAGGATGCAGTCTTAAGGACATTGCTAGGCTACGAGCCTGTCTTGCTCAACCCCAGTTCCTTACCTAGAGTATCCCAGCTAGACATTATTAATCGAGTAGACACTTGTTAGTATTTAATATAAGCTCTTTGATATGTGCGCATTATTATTCACAGCATTTATTAGTCTAGGTTGTTGCTGAGCCGCACAACCATAACAGACTGTTTCGTTGATGAGGAAGTACTTCTTTTAGTGTCGAGCATTGCTACCGTTGCGCATTTATAATATTCTCGTGTCAGTTAACATTATATGTCCTATCTTTTAGTGTATTCGATTTACACGTGTGGTGTCCTGCCTCCTGCCTTTATATAGTTCTGAATCAGTACGAGCATCTTATGAGCATCAGACTTTCTTCAGAAGTTTCCAGGTCTATGCTGTAGGACTATACTTCACTTTCTTCCAGATAGGAGTGAAGAGTTTATTGTTGTTTAGAGTAACTGTATTGAAGCATCTTTTTATTGTATTAAATTTTGCTGTGATTTAATTGATCTTTCCATAATAATAATAATAATAATAATAATTCTTTATTCCAGACACA
Source organism: Paralithodes platypus (assembly GCA_032716605.1). Classification (NCBI taxonomy): domain Eukaryota; kingdom Metazoa; phylum Arthropoda; class Malacostraca; order Decapoda; family Lithodidae; genus Paralithodes; species Paralithodes platypus. The sequence goes on along the minus strand of CM064577.1, from coordinate 43,499,329 downwards.
TAAGATAGATACAGTATAAATACAGTACGACCTAATGGTCCATATCACATACACTTCTCGTCAGAGCACAGATAATAATTATACACAAAGATATATTAATAAAGACACAATAAAATAAAAAATACAGTAGGCCTATTTACAGAATAGAGCACATATCACATTTTGTCACAATATAACACAGATAGGCTAACTAAGGCTATTGCTCAATGTTGGTTAACACCTATTGCACAGGTCATTGCTCATAGTTCAATTAGACCTATATATTACATTACAGTACATACTATGTGTGCAGCAGCTTCTGCCAGTGAGATATAATACGGGATTCATAGATATGATCACTAGACCAAAGAGCTACAATCAGCGTGTTACTGGAGGATTGCAGTCGCTGCGAAAAGCTGTACACCAGTCTCCTGATGACAGCCCGACAGCACTGCACATCCAACAGTGTGCACACCATACTAGTGCTTTCATATTTAGAGAGACCAATGAACATCTTGAGTATATTATGATAGGATGTACACAGACCATTTATGGTGGCTCTCTTATACTTCCACCACAAATGGGCCGTGTACATAGAGGAACAATATGTCCGGAACAAAGTGACTTTAGTTTCCCAATTACACATGTGGAATTTTCTCAAGATGGTGTTACCACGTAAATATAGCTGTCTGCGCTGACGGCCGATATCTGCATCATCTGAGCAATCGTTTGAGATAATGTGTCCCAGGTATTTTATTTTGTTTACTTCTTGAATAATTTGATTATTGAGTGAGAAATTTGGCAGTTTACTTTTATACAGTAATTTTGATCTAAATATAAGAACAGCACTTTTCAGTGGGTTGAATTTAACACAATGTTTACTACCAAAAGATTCACATATATCAAGAAGTTTGCTCAGACCCGCAGAAGACGGTGCAATAATGACCAGATCATCAGCATACATGAGATGGTTGATGATTTTATTCCCACCATAACATCCAATCTGCTCTTTATTCAATTTATCACTTAATTCATCCATATATACATTGAATAAGTAAGGTGAGAGAATACTACCCTGTCTCACTCCATTGGTTACTGTAAAGGAATCCGAAATAATGTTACCCCATCTTACATTAAATGTTTGATTGGAGTACCAGTACTTCAAGATTCTCAGTATATAGGATGGCACTCCCCTTGTTGCTAATTTATCAAACAGGATATTGTGGCAGACTCTGTCAAATGCCTTACTAGCATCAAGAAAGCATGCAAAAATAGAGCTGTTCATTAGATTCCTTTTCTTTATTCCATATTTATTCTCTATTCCATAGATTCCTTTTTTATGCATTTTATTCTCTATTCCATAGATTCCTTTTTTATGCATTTTAACGTAACTTGCATCTTGTTTGTTATCAGGCTATACCAGTGCCAGTTAGCCTGAAGTAGAGTACATTTATGCCCAGTTAAGGATACCCTGCTATCGCAGATTAACCCTGGAGGGTAAATGTGTTTTGTTCGCCGGCATATAAGTTCGAGGGTTTGGATCTAGCGTACCGTTGTTGCATAGTGCCCTATTACTAGTCCAATCAATGAGTGCCCTTGTTTTATTCGTAGTCCCGGTCGTAACAAATGGCGACCTTGCCTAGTATCTTATCTTAGTCGTCATAACAAATGGCGACCTTGCCTAGTATCTTATCTTAGTCGTCATAACAAATGGCGACCTTAGTCTAGGATTTAGTGAACTAAGAAATAATTGCAGGATTTTTTTTGTGGAGAATTTTTCTTTTAATCACCGTTTGGGGGTCGATTGTTATTTCTCACAGTTTGGCAGTGGACATTTGTTTTTGAGGAATACTTTGGACACGTTGGAATTTTTTTGGCAACGTAGTATAGCACTTGAGTTGTCTTCAAGCATTTTTTGAGTGAATAGTGCTACATGAGAGTTTAGGTACTTTTTTTTTTTTTATAAACGTTGAGGATTTCCGGTGGACACTATGTCGAACGACGGATCAGTGCACAGTGAGGACACAGTACGGGAAGCAGGCTCTGAGGTGCAGAAGCTGGGTTTGTTAGATGGCATTAGAGTAGTAACTAGTGAGGAGGATGCAAGGAAATTTCTGGAGAGGCCTATTACTGTTGACCAGGTGTCGGGGATTGATTGGTATGGTCTCTAGTGTTTGGCCACGGTCATGGGGCATGTTGGCACTAGCAGCATGATGAGAAGTGACCTGGTGGCATGTGTGCTGGGCGGGGTGCGCGGTGCACAGGGTGGAGCGGGTGATTTGGCACCTTCGGCCAAGCCCCCCCTCCACTCTACTCCCATCATGCCCTCTAGAACACCGGATCCGAGTACGTTCCCGCAGGCCGATAATCACTGGCAGTGTGGTTTGCCCCTGGGTGGATCACGGGGTGGGTCTCCAATTGTTGCATCTCCTCCTCCTCAAGGTTTAACTCCAGATATGCTCTTCCAGCTTGAGATGGCTAAGCAGCAGCGGGAATCTGAGCTTGAGATGGCTAAGATTCAGCAGCAGCAGCGGGAATCTGAGCTTAGGATTCAGGCTGAGGAGAGAAAGGCCATACGTGAGGCTGAGCTTCAGGTTGAGGCTACGAAGTACTGTGCAGACATGGAGCTTGAGAAGTCTCGGGTGGAGTCGACAGGGCAGCGTCTCTGTTCTGGGAATCGAGGTCTTCATCAGTCTTTATCGCACCTTCGTAAGTTAGTCCCTGCATTTGACGAGTCGGGTGTCACCGAGTTTTTCCTGCATTTTGAGAAGAAGTGCCGGGAGCACCAATGGCCCGAGGTTAAGTGGGCAGCCCTTGTTTCCTCTAGGTTGGTTGGCAAAGGACTCAAGGCATATGATGCGTTGCCCTTGGAGTCTTGCATTGATTATGAGGTATTGAAGGAAGCTGTTCTGCGGGCGTACGAGTTACAACCAGAGACATATAGGTTGAAGTTTCGGGGTGTTACGAAGGGTCGTGAGTGCACTTTTCTAGAACATGCCCGGGAACTGTCTGATGCTTTGAGAAATTGGCTGAGGTCAGAGAAGGTGACGACGTTCGAAGAGCTTGAGCAGTTATTCCTTCTAGAGCAATTTTTTAAATGCACAGGCGGCGACCTGACTTTGAACCTCAAAGAGAAACATCCTAAAACTCTACAAAAGGCAGCTGAGTTGGCTGACCTGAGATTATCGCTGATTCGTGGGTGCGGGTCTGCACAACAGACCGATGCAGTTAACAAGGGGCGCAACACTCCACCCCCCCGAGTCAGTGATGCAACATTTAATAACCAAAGTAATAGCAATGATACTAATTTTGATCACAAACCAAAAACCGTCCCGTTTAAGAAAGGTCAGGGCCCTTCCCCACTTCAGGGGAAGTCCAAGGGTGAATTAGAGTGTTTTAAGTGTCATAAAAAGGGGCATTTTGCACGTTCCTGCCCTAGTAACCAACCTGCAGCAGTCGTGTCTTTGGCTAGCAACATTGGGGTGTCTCTGAGGTCTTCTGCATTTACCCGGGGTGATATGTCAGATGCGGGGGCACAGCCAGTAAAGGAGTGTCTGGAAGGCTCCAAACCTGTCCGCGATGCTTTTTGCGACCATAGAGGGCGTGGCTGCGTGAGCTGGGCTGGTTGCAAGCATGGGTTGGAGTTGTTGCGTGATACAGGTGCATCCCAGACTCTGATGAAAAACTTTACAGGTCAACCTATAAATGCGGCACGGGTAGTTGTGGTGCAGGGTATTAATGCTACACGGTCATACCCGTTGGTTCGAGTGGAGCTGGAGGTTGATGGTGTGACACGAGAGATAGATGTTGGAATCGTAGAGAAACTGCCAGTAGAGGGCATCGACCTTCTTGTCGACAACGACTTTGCGGTGCCTACTTCTGAGGTTCCACCCTTAGTCGTTGCCGAGAGGGCGGCCGACGTGGGTAGGGAGGGGCAGGAGTTGGTCGAGAGGTGTCAATTACAGCAGATGGCGTGTGTTGTCACCTGATCTCGTGCATCTAAGGTGTCAGAGCCTATTCCTCAGTCTCTAGACCAGCGGAGGAACGGTCGGAAGGAGAAAGCTAAAGTTGGGAGAAGTTTTGCGAGTTTTGATCCAGCGGCTCTTCTTGGCGACTCAGTATTAGCACCAATGTTTGGGTCCGGAGTGGCCCCAGAACCTGTCACACTTGGTGAGGAGGTAGGGCGTGAGAAAGCTCCGATACAGCGACGTTACACACTTAAGCAGGATAGGATCGAGCAGTCCAGTATCGGGGGAGGCCATAAAGTTGCTCCAGGAGCACTTAGATAGATTGGCTCCTTCGGATATCTGTCGGCTGCAGATAGATGGTCCTGAGCTTCAGAAGTGTAGTAACGGTGCTATTGAACTCGAGGACGGTGAAGCATGTCATGTGAACCGGTCGAAGGAGTTTGTGAGGCAACCACCTGAGCAGCCTACTGTCCCTATGTTGGTCTGCAGCGGCCAAGGTGGAGAAGGAGAGGGGGGCAGTGAGGCGCAGGTGGTGAAGAGTTGGGATTGTCATGTCTCGGCGGAGCAGTGGGCGGGGGACACGAGCTAGGTGGCTGTGGAAGCGCTAGAGCACCTGCCTGAGCAGCGGTGTGCAGCGCTCCAGCACCTGCTCGGTTCATACCCCACTGTTTGTGCCGAGCACCCAGGCCTCACAACTCATGCGGTGCACGATGTTCCGCTGACAGGTCACTTGAGTGTGAGTAGACCGTTGGCCTCGTTGTTTCAGTGGTTCAAGGTGGGTGACGAGGCTTTGGCATGGTTGTCAGGTCAGGGTCGACCCATGGCTGCTAAGGGCCAAGGTGGCCAGAATCAGGACATTGAGCAGATTGGTGAGGTTGGCTGTGGAGTGGATGTGCCCGGTCGTCGCATAACCTCCCAATGCTGCTCTAGTATTATGCAACAGCCCTGCCATAGACCGACTGTATCTGGCCATGTCGCTGAAGGCGGTGATGCTGCACAGGCAGATGTAGTCGCAAGGAATGCGGGGGTGCGCATGTACGGTATCGGCGGGGAAGCCTTAGCAATTATGAACTGTGGAAGTGACTGCACAGGTGGTACAGATTGTCACTCTCATGACCTGGCTGTTCTAGGGACAAAGGTGGAGAAGGAGGGAGACTATAGTGTAGAAACTGTGGTCTCGGCTGGGTTGTGGGAGGGCAATGAGCATGTTGTTCGTCGAGATAAGTTGCAATCTCTTGTTCGTGAGCGCCAAGAGAAGTTGTTTACTAGGCTGTGGCAGTACATCCGCATGTTTGTTCATTCTTCAGGCCTGATGTACGGGGTAGAATCCGACATAGAGGCTGGAGACAGTGCAAGGTTCAAATTGGCTCCCTACCGTATAAATCCTGCTCGACAGCCTGTTGTGAAAGCAGAGCTGGACTACATGTTGACGAAGGGTCTGAGGGATAAGGAATGTCGTGAGTGGTCGTTGCCTGTAACTTTGCAACCTGTGTTAAGTGGCAAGATCAGTGTGTGTGTTGATTGCAAGAGTGTGTGTGCGTTATCCCTGACAGACGCCTATAACTTATCCAGAGTTGACGATCCCATAGACCGCATCGGGGCTGCACCGCTTATCACGAAGGTAGAACTAGTGAAAGGTTTTTGGCAGGTCCCGTTGCCGGAAAGAGCGAAGAGAAGTGCCAGTCTTGTGATGAACTGGGCAGTTTATCAGTGCCAGGTGTTGTTTTGCTGCCGGAACACAAGTTGGATGTGTGGCATGTTAAGGGCGCTGATAATGTTGTGGCTGATTGTTTGTCACGGGAGGGTACGCTTCAAGGAGCACCCTCGCCGTTCAGTCAGTGTGTGTTTGAGAGTAGAGAAAAATCAGGCTTGCCCCTGTAGAGCAGCCGTCAAAAACAACATTAAAATTAAATCAAAAATCACATAAAAACTCTTTCTTTTTGATAGTTAATTGTAAGTTGCCAATGTTATAGCTAAAGTCCTAAGTTGAACCTGTCTTTCACTTAGTAGGCTGGGCTCTGTGAAGTTCGCTCAGGGAGCATAGCAGGCTAAATTATAATATTGTGTTTGGGAGGGATTGTAAGATTTTCTTTATGCTAATATGTTGTTTTATTTAAGATTGATCTTTGCATTTCCTTTCTGGTGGAGTGGCTAGGTGTGGCGGGTCTTGTCGGCATTCTGCCTTGTCAGATATGGTGCTCGCCTAATGTTGAGCGTCCCATATCTTGGGCGGGGTGTGACGTCTACCAGCGTTGGCATAATTGCCTCTCGTTAGCCACTAGCGCTCGCCAGGGACATCGAAATGGGCTACAGTTATCAGATAATGTTGTTCTTTCTTTCCTAGTAATCGCATTGTCACAGACAGTCCAGTGGTGGTCTTTGTTTTCGTCTGTGACAACAGGTTATATTTTATATCAACAGTAGTGATAATAGTACCAGCGAGTGAATGAGAAAGACTTTCAGAGCGAGGAGGTAGTAAGTGTCTGTATGTACGGGTGCATTCCTGCCTTTCGCTCGCCATTGGTCTTGCTGTGTCATGGGATGCCTGCTGTCTTGTGACGTCTCGGCCCGTGATTGGCCGACCATCGCGCCTTTGCGGTCTCCTGTGTAACTTGCCTCCTCCATGAGGGTCCCCAGGAGCTGTCCTCGTCAGGACAGGCTTGGCGCGCGTGCTTCTAACATCCCTTTGCATACTCTCTCCCGATCACCACCTGTATCACTGTTTCTCTCACTCGATTCTCTCTTTCCATACTCTAACCTTTATTAACTGCACAACACTCCCCTTGGGTTCTGCATACGGTTTTCATAGCCTGCCCATTGTATTGCATGCGCCGTCCTCAGAGATATTTACATGTACTTAGAATAGGTTTGAGGGTTCTTAGTTAGTATAGGTTAAGAACTTTGTGTGTCTCCATTATTGATTTAGTGTTTCTGCTCTTTTATTTAATGCTAGACTGGGATAGGGTAACTGTAGTCATTGTCTCCGATGTGTGTACAGTTTGCTTATACCTACACGACTTCGACCGGTCCTATGGTAGCCTGGGTTGTCTTTTCGGTTGCGTCCTTTGCGAGTGCAGCATTGCGTTGACGGAGGGTTTTGGCCTGTACCAGTTCCACACTTTGCTGCCTCTTTGCTTGTCTTTAGAGGGTCGCCAGGATAGAACCAGATACTTGTGATCTGGATCTATCGAGAGAGCCCCCTAGTCAATTAACGTAACGTAAAGGATGCAGTCTTAAAGACATCGCTCTACGAGCCTGTCTTGCTCAACCCCAGTTCCTTACCTAGAGTATCCCAGCTAGACATTATTAATCGAGTAGACACTTGTTAGTATTTAATATAAGCTCTTTGATATGTGTGCATTATTATTCACAGCATTTATTAGTCTAGGTTGTTGCTGAGCCGCACAACCATAGCAGACTGTTTCGTTGATGAGGAGGTACTTCTTTTAGTGTCGAGCATTGCTACCGTTGCGCATTTATAGTATTCTCGTGTCAGTTAACATTATTATGTCCTATCTTTTAGTGTATTCGATTTACACGTGTGGTGTCCTGCCTCCTGCCTTTATATAGTTTTGAATCAGTACGAGCATCTTATGAGCATCAGACTTTCTTCAGAAGTTTCCAGGTCTATGCTGTAGGACTATACTTCACTTTCTTCCAGATAGGAGTGAAGAGTTTATTGTTGTTTAGAGTAACTGTATTGAAGCATTTTTTAATTGTATTAAATCTTGCAGTGATTTAATTGATCTTTCCATAGATTCCTTTTTTATGCATTTTAACGTAACTTGCATCTTGTTTGTTATCAGGCTATACCAGTGCCGGTTAGCCTGAAGTAGAGTACATTTATGCCCAGTTAAGTATACCCTGCTATCGGAGATTAACCCTGGAGGGTATATGTGTTTTGTTCGCCGGCATATAAGTTCGAGGGTTTGGATCTAGCGTACCGTTGTTGCATAGTGCCCTATTACTAGTCCAATCAATGAGTGCCCTTGTTTTATTCGTAGTCCCGGTCGTAACAATATATACATAATATTATATATATATGTGTATATATTCTTTTAGTTTCCTCCCTAAACCTCCATCAAACTTTTAAAAACCCGACCACCCCCTGGATCCCCCTCCGAGATATATTTGTACATTTTTCAGTACAAAAATATCCCGGCTGAAGGCCGGTTCCTCTAATAAATATAGGCTCGCTATCGCTCGCCAGGATAAAAAATGAACCCTAAATGGCACGAAAGGTTTTCAAATCGTCAAACTAATGAAACAAATGTTTTCTATCTATCTATATGCTCAGGCCCAATCCCCATTTTAGGGGTAGCCAACTCAAGACAGAGCAAGAACAGGGAAAACACAAAAACAACATAAAACAACAAATAAACACAGATAAAAAGCACAAACTCACACACATCCAGGTCACCCAGGAGAAGACCCAGAGACCAGGGTCACCAAGGTCGCTCGAGCACTCCCCCGGACCCCGACCACCCGGAGAGGTTCCGATCTCGGCAGGCAGACATGCAGCGGAGCCAAAGCCACAACCCCTACCACCACACTTCCAGGCGCACCCTTCATATTAATCGTCTGCCCGGGCCAGGCGCCTGATGGACTATTATCTAGTCCAACTTGCACCCGACCCCTTACTCCAAATGACCACGTGTTCATTCAACTATTCACAAGCATTCTCCATTCACTCCTGTCCACCACCACTTGCCCTGCCTGATCTATAGTCATTCCTCTATCATCCAAAGCCTTTCTTACACAGTCTCTCCATCTCAATGGGGGTCTTCCTGCCCTTCTATCTCCCCTTGTACCTGACTCACATATTCTCTTTGTAATCCTTTCATCTCCCATTCGTTCAACATGACCATACCAGCTCAGCAACCTTCTGTCCACTCTGGCTGACAAATGTTCCTGCTGCCCCACTCTCCTACGTATCTCTTCATTCCTCAATCTGTCTCTACGAGTAACTCCACACATACTCCTCAAGCAGCTCATCTCCATCACATCCAGCCCTCTTTTCTCCTTTTTCTTCAGAGCCCATGTCTCAGCCCCATACATCACTGTTGGCATAACAATTCCTTGATACAGTGCACTTTTTACTTTCACTCCGAGATTTCTCGTCTTCCACATACTTCCCATTGCTCCGAAAACCTTCCTTCCTTCACACACAGTCTGTTTTACCTCCACTTCCATACCTCCACTCCTGCTTATCGTTCCTCCTAGATATTTAAAACACTCGACTTGTTCCAATATTTCCCCATCCAGCCTCACATCTAGATTCACCCTATGCTCTCCCCTATTACACACCATTACTTAATTTTATTGATGTTCACCTTCAGTTTCCTCCTTCCACAAACCACACCAAACTCTTTGACTACCCGCTGCAGTTTCTCATCAGAATCCACCACCAATGCTGTGTCATCAGCGAACAGCAACTGATTCAACTCCCAAGCTCTACCATTCTTTCCTACTAAACCCAATCCTCTTCCCATAGTTCTCCTTTTCACCTCCCTCACCACACCATCCATTTTTATTTTTCTCTCCCGCGATAATGTAGCACAAGTGGGTTGCATAAAAGATCGTTATGCAACACCCAGACACCGGCACACACCGCCCCGCTCTCCTCAGTTGACTCCCAGACAGCGAGAGGGGAAGGCTGCCTGTCTCTCTCTCTCGCCTGAGATTATGACCGGGTGGCCAATATCTTCGTTTTTCACCACCCAAATGCTTTTCCCACTTATTTTAGCACTCTTGAAGGTTCATATATACATCATATATGTAAAATAAAAGCATACCGAAAACAAATAATGGTTTATATTGTAAATATAACGAATTCTGTCAGAATCCAGGGCTAGAAATGCACAAATAACTACCCTAGCACCTACATCTATATCGCGCTTGTCAGGTTAAGGGGATGACCTGCTTTTATTATCTCATTTTCTTTCTTACTATGGCTTGTATCCATTTGGCCCCATTCAGTCTACTGTTTTAAGACGTTCATCCCCATCCAGGTGTTGATTTCTTCCTGGCGAGCGATAGCGAGCCAGCATTGTATGGAGAAATCTGATTTCGCCGAAGACATTTTTCTATCGAAAAATGTACAAATTTAGCCTGCTGTCATTTTTGTTTTAATAATGCTGGCTTGTTACCGCTCGCCAGTAAAAATTCAACACCTGGACGGGGATAAACGTCTCAAAACAGTAGGCTGAATGGGGCCGAATGGGTACTATCCACAGAGAGAGAGAGAACACATTAACGAGGTAGGCCCCCTTAAGACTAGTTCATGGGGTCAGGCTTCATTGATGTAGTTTGATATGGTACAAATACATCTTGCAAACCTACATGTAAAAAAACCAATGATTAAATATATATAACTTTCTAACATTTTCATTATCCCACACTCGAAGTTGAGATAAAAGGAAAATGTTAAGGGGGTAGTGCTTGTTGTTTTAGATATATATTTAATTATTCATGTATTTTTTAGTTTGCTTGCTAGACCTCCATCAAGCTTAAAAAACACCCCTTAGACCCCCTTTCAAGATAAATTTGTACATTTTTCAGTAGAAAAATGTTCCGGCCGAAGACCGGTTTCTCCTAAAATTACAGGCTCGCTATCGCTCACGTGGAACAAATCGACAACTTAATGGCACTTAATAGCGTACCCTCAAAAGAACAAGTTGACGGTATGATAAGTTGTCATGTTGGGCCCAAATTTGGCAAACGAGTTTCAATGCAGATAAATGTAAAGTATTACATATCGGATACCGAAATGAGAACGCAAACTATTTGATGAATGGCACTCAGCTTAGGAGTGTAGACTGTAGACAGAGAAACTGATCTGGGAATAACAATATCAAGTAACCTAAAACCCAGTCAACAATGTTAAGATGTTAAGAAGGCAAACAAAATAATTGGCTATACAGGGTGTTTTAAAACAACACTGCCAGACCTCATCTGCTAATTAGTAAATACAATAACGAAGAAGATTATCTAAGGACAAAATGCAAAATAATATACCATTAATTATTTAAACCGCATAGAGTAAAATAATTAGTGACACCCAGGTATGAGCTATAATCCGAACACGGGCTAGTGTCCCCCCTCCCCCCCCAAATAGCCTACCTCTTGCCTCCCATCCCAGTTAGAGTTTTTCTTCGAAGCTTTGGAGTCATAACGAATCTTCTCATGTGTTTAATCATCTGCTCGGCCATGGTGCTATCTTCTTCTGTCATAGTGATTTTATTTACCTTATAATATCACATAAATATGGATTGTCGTTATTTAGGTGTGTCTCTGCCTTTGTTATTATATATTCGTTAAGTCCAAGTGACGTAAATTGTTTGTTTTGGGTACCATTAGATGATTTTAAATATTCATTAGTGAACACCGTATACTTGTATGTCTACAGCTACGTAAAATCGTCAAACTTCAACCATAAAACTGATACATATTTCGTTAGTACTCTGTGATAATAGTAACGTAATGAGGCATTTGTATTGAAACAGTAAATTGCGCAGGAACAATTTTTCCCATTCAAACAGTTTCATGAACGATTAAATTACCTATAGGAGTGTTCGGATACCTGACCCAGACTTGAGATTCATTATTTTACCTCTTGGTCATCGTTACAAATGGTGCATATCTTTTTACGCTACTTGGATTATCATACTTAGCAGTTTTCTTCTAATTGCAAAATATCATTACCAATTTTATGTTACTTTGATTTTGTAATTATTCATATGTGATTAGGTCATTAGATATCTCCTCTTTACCTTTTTTACTTGGTAATCATTCATAGTATGTATCATATGTTTTGTGCTGAGCTCAGAACCCTGTTTTGCTAAATTTCTAAATAACCATTTATCTCCGTTACAATTGTTACAACCCAAAGTTTGGAGAGACTAGTGGAACTAGCTTAGTTAAAGATTTGGCCCCGAAGGAGTCTAGAGGGTGACCTTTAGGTTGAACACAAAGACTGAACTTTAGTTTAAGGGTGTTCAGTATGGATAAGTACTTTTATTAATTTAGTACTTGTATTAAGGTAAAGTCTCTTTAAGAGTAGTTCTCGTATTTTAATATTTATTACTAAGATGATATTTTAATTTAAGAGTTGTTCTCGTATTTTAATCAGATTTCAAAGTAGTCTTCTGGATCTTATATAGGGTTAATCTTCCTCACTTAATTTAATCATTAGGGTATAAATATATATGGATAAGAAAAGAATACACAATTTTTGTTAATATAATCAAATCAAATTTAAGTAATATAACAAAACCATTATGTATTATATAATTATAATTTAAAGTTATAAAACAAAATAAAACAAATACAATGGTAATTAATATTAATGCAAAATATTTAATTTATACAAAATGAAAACAAAAAAGAAAATCAAAATGAAAATATAAGTTATAGTCACGATATCTCCCGTAGTCAAACCGAAGGGGGGTAGTTCCTGGAGTTTTAAAACAACGCTTTCTGGAAGCGATATTCCCGAGAACGTTGCACCGAGAAAGTCTAAGATAACACTGACCCCACTCATTATTCCCGCCCCGTCATTGACTACGGTAGATTTAATGTGACCAGAAAAGAAACTTCCACCCCCTGGTGTTCATGAGCAGAGATAGCATTGAACTTTAATTTGAATTACATATTTATTGAGTGAGACTTCGAAACTCTGCTCGATCAAAATGAGAGGGATAGAAGTAAGAAGGATATTGGGATGCGAAGTTTCGGGCCTCTGTTGGTTTGGTTGCTTGAAGCCCCGACCCCGATCTTAGACTGGTTGATGCGTTTGAAGGGTGGAAGTGAACCCGTACAGTCAGAGCCTATAGGTCCGTGACACTTCCCCCCTTAAAGTCCTCGAAGGGGAGCGAAGAGGACTAGGTAGCGAGAGGAGGAATAGGCTCCGCTGTAGGTGGAAGATCTCTTGACAAGGCGTCTGCAATCCGATTGTCTACCCCACGAATATGGCGAACAAGGAGATGGTACTCCTGTAACTTTAGAGCCCACCGGAGAAGTCGTTGGTTGTTGTTCTTCATCTTGTGCAGAAAAGTAAGAGGGTTGTGGTCAGTATAGATGATGATTGGTGGATAGTGCTGAGGGAGATAACATTCGAACTTCTTCACCGCTGATACCATCGCCAAGCACTCCTTCTCCACTGTGGAATAACTCCTCTGGTGTCTCTTCAGTTTGGCGGAGAAGTACGAGACAGGATGTAGGACGCCAGTTGTCTTATCTGGTTGCAGAAGTACTGCCCCGACTCCTCTATCACTCGCATCAACCTGAAGATGGTAAGGCAATGCGGAATCAGGAGCATGAAGTACCGGGTAGGATGAAAGGAGGCACTTCAGTTGGTCAAAGGCAGCAGTACAGGTGGGAGTCCAGACAAACTTAATTTTTGGGCTTGTAAGATCTGAGAGGGGCGCTGATATGGCTGCAAAGTTCGGACAGAATCTGCGGTAGAATCCGCACATCCCTAAAAAACGCATGATGGATTTGCGGTCAGTTGGCTGGGGAAAGGCGGTGATGGTCTCCACGTTAGCTTCCTTGGGACGTGCAGTACCCTGACCCACCACATGGCCAAGGTAGGTCACTGATCCACATCCAAAGCAGGACTTGGCTAGGTTGATGGTGAATCCAGCAGCAGCCAAGCGGAGCGCTCCATCAGCCCGTCCAGTCTGGAAAGATGATCCTCCCAAGTATCTGAAATAATCACGATGTCATCTAAGTAAGTGTCTACACCTTCTAAATCCTGAATAGTATATGACATGACTCTTTGAAATGTGGCAAGAGCATTCATCATGCCAAAAGGCATGACTATATTGGAAGAGCCCAAAAGGAGTGGTGAAAGCCGAGATGATTTTAGCTCAATCGGTCATCCCAATTTGGTAATACCCCTTCTGCAAGTCTATGGTTGATACTACCTTAGCAGCCCCTACTTTATCTATTAGGTCATCAATTCTAGGTAGTGGATATGCATCAGGGACTGTCACTGCATTTACTTTCCTGTAATCAGTACACAGCCTACTACTACGGTCTGGTTTTGGGACTAATAAAGAGGGTGACGCCCAAGGGGAATAGCTTGGTTCCACTAAGGACTTCTCCAACATAAAGTCAATTTCCCTTCTCATGATCTTTTGCTTCTGAGGATTTAGTCTGTATGGTGATTGTTTGATAGGTCTTACTTCTGGTGAGGTCAAGATAACATTGTGATGATGGTCCTTGCAAAAGCCAGGGACATCCAATGTGACTGAAGGGTAACTTACAAGCAATTTCCTAAGATCATCTCTACGTGATGGCGACATGTCCGACAAATATTGATCTAAGGTACATAATAGCTCGCTGTTCTTTGGGCTTCCACAAGGTGAAGGAAGATCACCAAACTCAATCACATCAGAGTCTCCTACCTTTTGCAATTCCCACGAGTCTGGTACAGAATGTGGTACAGTATTTACAGCTAGTATTGGGGTATTCTCCTCAAGCGGCCTTTCTATGTACGCCTTCATCTGGTTTAAGTGAACAATCCTTTGATCCTTCCTTCGATCAGGAGTGCGAACAACATAGTTTAGCTTGGAAAGTTTCCGAGAGACTACATATGGGCCACAAAATTTGCTTTTTAATGGACTCCCAGGAATGGGCAGGAAGAGAAGGACTTTGTCTCCAGGACTAAATGTTCTACTTTCAGACTTGCGATCGTAGTGGGTTTTCATTCTTGACTGACTCTTCTCAAGGTTGGCCAGTGCTAGCGCTCTTACATTTGACATCTGAAGTTTTAACTCATTTATGTACTCTGCAACTGTGCGAGAAGGATGATCAGATACTTCCACAAACCAAGAAGCTTTCAAGACCTTTAGAGGGCCTCTGATCTGACACCCATATAGCAACTCAAAAGGGGAGTATCCTAGTGACTCTTGAGGGCACTCTCTAACGGCAAAAAGAAGCCAGTCAATGTTGGCATCCCACTCTTTCTCAGTCTCAAAACAAAACTTTTTTATCATGGATTTCCGAGATTGATGATGGCGTTCCAGGCAACCCTGGGTCTGAGGTCTGTATGCAGTGGCTATCTTCTTATCTACCTCTAACTCCCTCAGTACTGCTTTCATTAGATTACTTGTAAAATTTGACCCCTGATCACTCCGAATTTCTTTAGGAATGCCTACTTTTGTGAAAAGATGCAACAGATGGGACACAATAGTCTTAGCCTTGATATCTTTTAAAGGGAAAGCCTCAGGATACCTAGTTGCAGCACACATTACGGTAAGTAGATACTGGTTCCCTTTCTTAGTTTTGGGAAGAGGCCCTACACAATCAATTACTATTTTCTCAAAGGGCTCTGTAGTGACAGGGATAGGAGCAAGTGGAGCTTTAGGGATGGTCTCATTTGGCTTTCCTACTATCTGGCAAGTGTGACAAGACTTTACAAATTTGGTTACATCTTTTTTCATGTTAGGCCAAAAGAAATGAGCTAGGATCTTTCTGTATGTATTTCTCTGTCCCAAATGACCAGAGTTTCCGTCTTGAGCTAATCCCATTACAGCAGATCTGATGGAGGTAGGGATGATTACCTGATGTACTATAGACCAAGTATCTGAGTCAGGCCTATCAGGTGGGTGAAAACTAAGCATAAGGACCCCTTTGTGATAGTAGATGTTAGGGTTTTTCCCATTTATGGGTTTGTCATCAGCAATGTGCCTGAGCTTAGCAAGTGAAGTGTCTGCCTCTTGAGCTTGTATGAGGTTTTCCCTAGACATGATCTGGGTGAACAAGGTATCCTGACCCGAGGGTGAGAGAGAGTCATTAGACACTGCAGCAGTTTGTGAACGGGTGACAGCGCAAACCGGGAAAATAGGTGGTTTCTCCTGATCTAGCTTTGCAGTAGGACTGTGTAACATGGGTTTGTCTCTCACTATCATGTCAGGAATCATCCCATGTCCAGCCAAGTCATTTCCTAAAAGGAAAGTTACCCCCGGAATAGGAAGATCTGTATCCAAGACGGCTACTCTAACTGACCCCTGGATCAAGTCACTGCCTATCTGTATATCAGCCATGTCTGTAGTATGACCAGAGCTTAAAGATTTAAGTGTATCTTTTCCCCCAGTGTAGTGGTTCTCAACTGAAGGCAAGGCAGTCTTACACAACAAGCTTTGGGCTGATCCAGTGTCTCTTAAGATGGTAACTGGGTAAGTCTGTGGGTCATCTGGAAGAGAGACCGTTCCAGGTACCTTAAAGGCAGAAAAAGGATCAGAAGAGGCATTCTGGGTATGTATACATGTTATAGGTGCCCCAGAAGGTTTTGTTTGTTTTTGAGGTCTTTGAGAAGTGGCAAGTGTGAGTTTGTATGCAGCAGAGGTCTTACACTTAGGATGTGTACACTGCATGATGTTATGCCCTGTCTGTTTACAATATGAGCAGAAGTCTTCAGACTTTCCTTGACTTTGAGATGGGCTTTTGGGAGCATTTGTTTGCGACATGACTTTAGACACAGGGTTATAGCTTGAGGAGAATCTCACATTTGGGGTTTTTGTCCTATCATAGCTTGGTACAACCCTATGGATTAAAGCATAGCCGTCAGCTAATTGAGCAGCCTTGGTAAAGTCATTCACTCCCTTCTCCTCTATATATACTAGCATACTGGGCGGTAACCTACGCTTCCACTCCTCTAGAACAACAAGGTTAAATAACTCTGTGAAGGTGGTGACTTTTTTTAGCAGCTAACCATTTTTTAAGCATCCGTAGTTTATCCATGGCAAACTCCAAAAATGTATGTTTTTCTGGCTTGATGTAGTTCCGAAAAGTTCTACGGTAATGATCAGCGGTGATAGCATAAGCATCTAATATAGCGCTCTTTACAAAGTCATAAACGTCCTCCAGGTGATTGAAAGTTTTCTGAGCTCTTCCTACGAGTTTGGGTTGGAGAAGCCATGGCCATTCCTCTTTTGGCCATTTAAGGTGTTCAGCAGTTTTCTCAAACGTGGAGAAAGATTTCTCCGAGTCACTCGTCAAAGGGTGGTACTAGGGAGATGTTCTTAGATAGTTGGAATCTTGGCTTCTGGGCTTCCATTTCAGTCTTCTGCAACTTTTCTAGAATTAATTAATGGGGACAAGAGAATCTAGTTTCCTTTAATGCACAGAAAACCAAGTACATTCAATTTTCTAACCGACAGAATCTCATGGACTCCCATATATTTTTTAATGATGTAAATATTCCCACTTCCCCTAGTATTGACATTCTCGGTGTAACATTAACTACTAACTTGAGCTGGACACATTATGTTAGAAGCATTGCTAAGAATGCCTCTAAAAAACTGGGACTCCTGTACAGAGTTCGAGAATTCTTCACTGACGAGCAGTTGGCCGTAATATATAAAAGTCATGTGCGCTCTCAGATGGATTACTGTTCACCTCTGTGGGGTGGAAGTGGAGTGGTTGCATTGAGGCAGTTGGACAAAATTCAAAATAAAGCTATTAGATTAATCAATAACCCTGCAATCACACAGGACCTTCTACATTAGCCATACGAAGAAACGTTGCATCCCTTGCATTATTCTACAGATATTTTCACAGCAATTGTTCCGAGGAACTTGCTTCAATTGTGCCGCCTCTCCACATCTTTCCCCGTAGAACTAGGGCAGCTGAGAGCGCCCATGAATTTACACTTTCTCCTCCACAATGCAGAACTTCTGCTTATCAGAATTCATTTATCCCCAGAGCTACTACTCTTTGGAATTCACTTCCCTCGAATTGCTTTCCACAAACTTACAATCAACAAATGTTTAAATCCAGTTGTTACAAACATTTTATGAATGGAGGATGCCTTTAGGCACATGGACCTTTTTGTTTTATGTGTTTTTCCTTCCTCCGTTCATTGTCTAAAAAAAGTAATTTCTCTTCTTTGAGGCGTTTTGTTTCTTCCAAGTTTTGAATTTTAGCAATTTCTAGTTCTGTCTTTCTCTTTCTCCCGTTGTTGTGTCTCAAATTTCAAGAGTTCCAGTTGCCGATCTTTCTCTTTCTCCTGAACCTCGTGCAGAAGCTGCTTCTCTTTCTCCTGAACCTCATGCAGAAGCTGCTTCTCTTTCTCCTGAACTTCGTGCAGAAGCTGCTGCCGAAACTTCTCCCTTTCAAAATCTAGTCGGTCTTCTGACCACGGCTCAGGAGATGGAGTGTTTCCCCTGGGAGTTTTCCTGTATGGTACTCTGGGAATCTTCATCATTATCAGCCATTATCAATGAACTACTCATGGGAGTAAGTGAATCTACAGCTTCAGCAGGTAAGATTTCTCTATTTGTCAGTTCTTCTATGAATGTTTTTCAGGATTTCCTTAGTGTGGGAACTCTCATAGCTTATGTCAAAGGAATAAGCTATAAACTTCCAATCATCCTTGGAGATCACCTGACCTTTAAGTTTGTCTATAGAGGGCTCTTGACAAAATTGTTTAGCATTAAACTTTGCCATTTTGATTTTAATTAGGACTAGATGAGGTAGAGAAGATTACCGCTCAATTTATACTAGACTGACAGCTAATGTATAGAGGATGGAGTTACTATAGCTTCACATACTGTATAATATAAAGACTGGAATGAACGGCAATATTAACTAATATGGACTCGCTTTATAGTTACCGGTAATGGTAGATTACTAACCCTGGATAACTATTAACAAGTGCATACTATATGGACTAGGGATATTCCTAGTAGAGACGGGTTACCTAATAGTCAGGTTGACACTAATATCCCAAATCAATATGATTAGTGTGAGTAACTCCCACCTGTTGAGCGAACTATGGTCGACAACAACAGGAGGGTTGATAAGTAAAGACGACAGACAAGAACCTGACCATTAGTGAACCTCGTGAGACACGATCCCTTGATATCGAAACTAAAGGAAGAAGGCATGAGATTTATGTGCGTTAGGAGATCCTATTTCTAGTTACAGATATATGTTAGGTGATCGTGGATGGTCTCCTATAGTTTTGATTTGCTATAAAAGACGAGTTTAACTAGTCATTCCTATTCTGAAGAGATTCTACTTAAAGAGGGGGGACTCAGATAGGTGACCGATGTGCGAAAACGCTAATTTCGTCACATGAAAGATTAAGAGATTGATACACAATGTCCACCACCGTCTGCCTAGTGTTAATGAACATGGATGAATATGAGGATTTGAGATGACTAGTGATCCTGACTCTCTCGTAAACCACAGAACTTCCCCAACTTATGACCAACCTGAGCTATTACCTCTAAAATGCACAAACCGACTAAAGGGAAAGGAATGTATTTAAGCATCAGGAGTAATATAATAATTCAGGCTAAAGATATCGTGACGTAAAGATAAATAATTAAATTTATGAATTTACTATGAACATTAGAAAACCCAATTCATATAATGAAGTGCAGAGATTAATCAGAAAAGATCCCGGACAGGCCCCCAATATGTTACAACCCAAAGTTTGGAGAGACTAGTGGAACTAGCTTAGTTAAAGATTTGGCCCCGAAGGAGTCTAGAGGGTGACCTTTAGGTTGAACACAAAGACTGAACTTTAGTTTAAGGGTGTTCAGTATGGATAAGTACTTTTATTAATTTAGTACTTGTATTAAGGTAAAGTCTCTTTAAGAGTAGTTCTCGTATTTTAATATTTATTACTAAGATGATATTTTAATTTAAGAGTTGTTCTCGTATTTTAATCAGATTTCAAAGTAGTCTTCTGAATCTTATATAGGGTTAATCTTCCTCACTTAATTTAATCATTAGGGTATAAATATATATGGATAAGAAAAGAATACACAATTTTTGTTAATATAATAAAATCAAATTTAAGTAATATAACAAAACCATTATGTATTATACAGGGTGTTTCAGAAATATGTGCCGAAAATCAGAGGATGTATTCCGGACACATAATTGAATGTAAATTACGAAATGACCATATTGGCAATTCTCAATAGTTTTCGAGTTACAGCACCTCCGAGGTCTGCCAGGAATGTGTTTAAATCCAGGGATTGTACAAAATGTCTGAGACAGATGCGAAATTACTTAACGACCGTAAAGTAATACAGCACAGTAAATGTTATTGTCATACTGGAAATACTGTTTTATTTTGTTAATACATCACGTTGTCCTTGTAAAAGTTTCATTTACAAGGAATTTTGAACATTTACTGTAATTTTATTGTCATACTGGAAATACTGTTTTATTTTGTTAATAAATCACGTTGTCCTTGGTAAATGTTTCATTTACAAGCAATTCCCGGAGTAAAACCCATTCAAGCAGACCTGTTAGGTGCTGTAACTCGACAACTATTGATATTTGCTTATATGGTCATTTAGTGATTTACATTCAATTATGTGTCAGGAATACATCCCCTGATTTTCGGCACATATTTCTGGAACACCCTGTATAATTATAATTTAAAGTTATAAACCAAAATAAAACAAATACAATGGTAATTAATATTAATGCAAAATATTTAATTTATACAAAATGAAAACTAAAAAAGAAAATGAAAATGAAAATATAAGTTATAGTCACGATATCTCCCGTAGTCAAACCGAAGGGGGGTAGTTCCTGGAGTTTTAAAACAACGCTTTCTGGAAGCGATATTCCCGAGAACGTTGCACCGAGAAAGTCTAAGATAACACTGACCCCACTCATTATTCCCGCCCCGTCATTGACTACGGTAGATTTAATGTGACCAGAAAAGAAACTTCCACCCCCTGGTGTTCATGAGCAGAGATAGCATTGAACTTTAATTTGAATTACATATTTATTGAGTGAGACTTCGAAACTCTGCTCGATCAAAATGAGAGGGATAGAAGTAAGAAGGATATTGGGATGCGAAGTTTCGGGCCTCTGTTGGTTTGGTTGCTTGAAGCCCCGACCCCGATCTTAGACTGGTTGATGCGTTTGAAGGGTGGAAGTGAACCCGTACAGTCAGAGCCTATAGGTCCGTGACACAATATATTTTTGGTAAAAATAGAATAGAAATATGTGTATTATATATTTTTATCAATGTGGTCGTCATACTCTGGCAGTGCTGTTTTAAAACACCCTGTATAGGCAGGTCATTTGAGCATAAATCCAAAGAAGTTATCCTAACTCTTTACAATTCCTTAGTCCGCCCTCTTCTGGAATACTGCGTTCAATCCTGGTGCCCTTAATACCACAAAGATATAGACAAGCTAGAAGAGTTCAACGTAGAGTTACCATAATGGTACCTATCCAAAAGAAGAAACCATATGAGGAGCATCTTAGAAAATTAAATCTATTTCCTTTAACCCAGCGCAGATTATGAGGCGACTTAATTCAAGTGTTCAAAATCATCAAAGGCATCGACAATATGAAATGTAGTAAGTACTTCACTATCGACCAATCTAATTACACGCGGGGAAACGTTTGCAAAATTATTGGTAAATCTTTTAACTCACACGATTCTAAGAATTTCTTTTTCGATCGAGTTGTCAACTTGTGGTATGGGCTTCCCCGAGAAGTTATAGACTGCAGCACCGGCCGTTGATTATTTTAAGCTTCGCATAGTCAAATATCTTGCATCAAACCCGCGACTGACTGAGTTTGTAAATTAATAACTATATATTATTCCCCCCTCAAATTCATCAAGGATTATTGCGTGTATATATTACTAAGACGTTACTCTATTTTTCCCAGATATACGAAAGATCACTTATAACTGTGTTATGTTACTAAACCATCTGTCCCCTACTAACTTCCTAATCCTGCCACAGACATTAGTTCCAGGGAAGTAGTTCCATTTCCAAGTTTCCCTTACCCACTCTAAACCACTGCTGTACATTTGGTGACAGATTAAGGGGAGATGGGCTCGTTTTTCTGGCCTCCTTTCTCCCTCAAGTTTAACCCCATTAGTTTTCAAATTTTAAGACGTTCAGTCCATTAGTTTGGCGATTTTAACACCTTTAGCTCCATTTCGTTGTCAATTTTATGGTCTATCGTGTTATTTAGGTGTCGATTATTTTCCTGGCTAGTGATAGCAAGCCTGTAATTATAAGAGGAATTGGCCTTTGCCCGGGACATTGTTCTACCGAAAAATGTACAAATTTATCTTGAAGGGGGGTCTAGGGGGTGTTTTTTCTAATGTTGAGGGAGGTCTAGTGAAGAAACTAAACACTAAATTAATTAATAGACCAAACTAATAAAATAATAACCATAAGTAGAGACATAGTGTGTGGAAGAGTGGTTGGATATGTTATTCTTACGGATTAGTTTAAACCTTTAATATATATGGAAGGGTTTACATATTTGCTGTAGTAGTTTTGAAGTTTTTTTAAACATTAAATAACCATACACTTATAAACTAACTCTTGAAGGTGACTAAATAAAGATAGACTGCCCCAATATTTGCCTCGGCTTTATTTATCTACGACTGCATTTTTCAAGTAAATTCAATATCAATACTTATCAGAGTTTCTATAATTTTTTCAAAACTAATTAATTTTCCTACACCACTAACAACATATTGTTATTGGTTTGTTAAAATAATGTTTCAGTTATAACCTTTATAATTTCTTTCAAATAATACCTTCCAGGTTTATTGTTCAGAAGTGCTTAACCCTCCAAGCCCAGCTGGGTTTAAACCTTCATGTGACTGTATCTGGGAAGGTTTCGGCAATTTGCTGTGTCCGTGTTCTTTAACGCTTGAAACCGCTGCAGTGCAATTGCCTAACCAGCATAAATATTATGTTTAAATGATGATGTGATCAATAGAGGTAAATTTTTTGTGAGAATCATGCTGCGTCGGAGCTGCGTTCTAATGCATTCCCACACTGCAACTTTGGCTTGTAAACAATAATTCTCTCACAACTCCCATTGCTCCTGGCAGGTGATTTTAGTTATTAATAACAGCTCTTATGGTCATTATTGTTATGATGTTGTGTAATATTTCACTGATGTAACCGTACAGATGTCGCTGTACACGTGTATGGGTTCATACCACTGAAATTGTATAGTTGGCAAGGCACTCAACAGAGCTAAAATGACAAGGGGTAAAATTGAAATAAATCATAATGAGCTTGAATAACTTACAAACCTACTGTGTGTGTATATATATACAGTATATATATATATATAATATACATATATATATATATATATATATATATATATATATATATATATATATAATCTTTAAATTGGTATATTCGGAAGTACTCAATTGAGTTTAGTTGGAAACAGTTTGTCGATCAAGATAATGGTGGTGGTTCTCAGGAGGAGTCGCACTTGAGATGTTTTGCTAAGTTTTAATCTGCAACATAATTCTAGCAGCCTTATATGGTCTCTCTTTACATTTGTCGCGGCATTGATGCAGTAGGCTGAATACTTTACTTGGCTGAATTACTAGAAGGTGCAAATAATCCTACCAGATTAGAAAACTTTATTCAAATACCTAGATAATAATGATATTAAAATTCCTCCTTACGTCCTTGAACATGTGCAATTCTCTACTAGCTATAATTAAAGTAGACTGTTGGTGATTACAACAATATTGATCACGAAGGTATTAAAACAAAATTAAAGCAGGTGTCATAAAAGTGAGAAATAAAAATGGCTTTCACTATATGTCAAACTAAATCCTTCACATACCCGACCAAGGTTATTCACCCTACCTGTCTGTCTGTCTTTCTTACTGTCTGTCTGTCTGTCCATCTAATTTAACCTCAATTAACCCTTTCAGCACAATGACGCCTCTTTACCTTTGAATCTGGCTAAAACTACATTGTATGCAGTTTAAGGACCTACTGTATATATGTTACTAAAAGGGTTTATTGAGATCGTATTTACTCATTTGAGTCGAATAGGTACATTACAATCTAAAGGAAATCGTCTAATGGTAACCAGAATATGATAACAATTACGTAATGGTGGTGAAGGGGTTAACAGATGCTCAGGAAATTATTACATATAAATTTAGACAGTCAATGTGTCTAGTACCTTCTCCTAGGGTTTTTATCCCCTTCTGTACCGGAGACGTCCATTTCAATATATTTTGGCAACTATTAGATGATTGTATTCAGCTTAGGAAGGACCTCTAGCAATTAACAGGCTTCGAACTATTTCCCTTGACACTTCTTACTCCCACAGATCCTTCTTAAACTGCTCAAAATCGTCCAAATACAGCTAGCATAATATAAAAAAGACGTCGGCGGTACAGAAGGGGTTAAAACTCACACAATTATTACAGATAAATATAGACAGTCCATGCGGATGCCGGTAAACATGGACATTGATGGTTCTCAAAGGTGAAGGTCAATCATAGAGGTTAACAATGACAGGAATGTGTTCAACTAATTTACTATTAACCCCTTCTGTACCGGCAACGTCATTTACCCTGGCCATTATCAGACGATTATATTCAGTTTTAAGAATTAACAGGTTTCGAGCTATGTTAATTAACCATATTTACTACCACAGATACTTATTAAGCTACACAAAATCGTTTAAATAGAGCTAGCATAAATTCAAAAGGACGTCCTGGTACGAAAGGGGTTAATTCACATTTCGCAGGTTCATAATGCTAGATACTACATAATGACAACCATATTGACCAACTTTCAGATAAATGATTTTGGTGTTAACGTCAAAGGTCAAAACCAGATTTGTTATAATACATGTTAAATACAATAAATATGTTCCCGAATATACTGTCTATCCAAAATGCCTATCCAAGATTCACAGCTCACAGCTCAAGGGCGAACATTTAGACACATTTCACAAAAGTGAAGATAAAGGTAAAAAAGAAAGCCCAATTATATAATTAATTCTAAAGTATTCAATGATTTGTCAATAAAATGTACCCGCATATTTGATTCATCAATAAAATGGTCATGCAGTAAAGAAATATGCCTGCTCAGCAAGCAATGAATATTTCTGTTTTAACCATGCTCAGGTAATGTTCCAGAAGTGTGACGTAATTAGCAATGTGGCCCCATATGGTTACCGGCACTTTAAACGGCTCTCACCCGAAAACTAATAGATGGATTATAAATTTTTTGTTACCAATAGAAACCACAATTAATGCTTAATATTATGTTAAGAGCAAATTTCACTACTGTAAATATTAAGTCTTTAAAAAAAAAAAAAAAAAAATAGTGAAAAAAGGGGTCAACAAAAGTAAGGCATATCTCATACATTACATACGCTGGATACATTTGGTTGCAGGGCCGTGGAGGGGATGGCTGAGGGTCTTGGGTGACAACAAGGCAGAACTCTGGGGCTAAAAAAAAGTTTGATACGAAGGGGATATTTGTAGTACACATTTGGGATTATGGACCCCATATGGTGACCGGACAGGTTGCTACAGGAAAGGGGAGGAGAGAGAGCGGCGGCTCACACCCTCTCCCAGTCGTAGGACCATGCGGACTGACTGCTCGTCGTCGTAACTTCTTGCCATCGGCCTCCGGCTGTGAAATAATCACGAAAAACCTGTTTTACGCTTGCGCGCGGGCCCCATAAGCCTGAGCAGGGTTAAAACAGCTAATAGATTGTAAAACAGTAAAGACATACAATGTACTGTATATGAGAAGCAAATTACGTAATATACTTAACCCCTTCTGTACCGGCGATATCTGTTAAATTTCATTCTAGCTATATTTAAGTGATTTTATGACACTTAGGAAAGATGTATGGTAGCTAATATGAACACTTGAGATAGTCTGTAATTTTGTAATTGGTAGACGTCAATCCTAAACTGATTAAAACCATTTAATAGTTCCCAGAAGCCGGTACCGTATGGGTTAAAACAGGTGTTTATATTTAATATCATATAATATACGTGTGTCTGTGACCTTTCCAAGGAAAAAGGTGAGGTGACAACAGGATTAGTTTACGAGGTGAGGTGGATCTAACATAAATCTCTCTCTCTCTCTTTCTCAAATGCACACCCTTGTGTATTTATTGTATTTATTTATAGACTATTTAGTTTCTGACCTTTACAAGAATTCTCAAATACCAGATTTGCCCTAACAATTTGTTTAGAAAATAAAAACATACGTATGCAAGTAGGCTACAACCACAATATTATGCATACGGATAAATATATACATACCGTATATATGTATTGTAAATACAGTATCCATTGTAAGCCTACATATACTGTACATTTTGGGCTTATAAATAAATAAGCTTAGAGCTTAAAGGAAGCTAGGTATTGACAGATCTATCTATCTATCTACTTCCAGACCCTGTGATCCTCGAAGAGGTGGCCACAAACGAAACTCCCCCCCCATGCACCTCTGTCCCCAGTCAGTCGACTCCCCTCCTCCCAACCAGCACCGTTTTCACGCATATATTTCTTAACTCTATCCTTCCACATCTCACTCGGTCTACATTTCCCTCTCTGTCCTTCCACCTCACTCTCGTATACCCTCTTAGTCATTCTCTCGCTTCCCATACGTTCTACATGGCCGAACCATTTCAAGATATTCCTTTTCAACTAACTCATTTCCACCCCTTTCACTCTTAGTTTGAGTCTCCCCACCAAGGTCCATTCTTCGCTCCCGTAAGTCAATGTCAGGATTACCACACTGTCATGCAACGACTTGTATACTTCTATATTGACAGATATATTTGCTATATATAGTGTTTTTATTCCTGCCTGTTCTGGCTTTTAAGGATTGATTTTCACTTAAGGTTATCTCCTTCATGTTTAGCACCATTATTTTTTAGATTTGAGACATTCGCTCTATTAGTTTTGCGACCTTAAGACCTTTCGCCCCATTCTTTCATCAAGTACTGTATAAGACTATTCATGCTATTCAGGTGTCTATTTTTTACCTGGTGAGCGATAGCGAGCCTGTAATTTAGGAGGAACCGGCGGGACATTGTGTTATCGAAAAATTTACTCATTCATCTCGAAGGGGGGTCTTTGGGGGTATTGTGTTAAGCTTGATGAAAGTCTAGGGAGAAAACTGAAAACCTACCTTTAACCCTTCCAGCCCGGGTGTCCTTTTGAAAGGACACCACGAAAGAAGGGCAGGAGCCCGGGTGTCCTGTTAAAAGGCTTGCGCTTGAAAGCGTGCTTCAAAATTTGCGCGGCCAAATTTTGTTTTAAAGGGGCGATCGCAGCGCCACCAAGCCTCAACTACTACCGTTATCAGTTCGTACGTGGCCGCCATACCGAGTAATACAGGAAAAATTAATTCCGACGCGTCCGATTGGGTGCAACCTCCCGCGCGCCCCACTGCTACCCCACTAGCAACTTCGACGCCTGTAGCAACAGAGAAGAAAGCTCAACGAAAGAAAGTGAAGCGTTTGTTGAGTGATAGCGCCATACAGTAAGAACTCTTTGATATTGAAGAGAGCAGTGGCGAAAGCTTGGTGGACAAAGAAACATTTATCAGTGCAATCGAAGAAGAAGATTTCGTTGGCTTTGGAGACGACGATAATGTGGATTTGTTTGAGGGGGGAGACAGTAGTGATGATCCTGATGTGGAAGTGTTTCAGGAAGGTGCTATTGAACTTCCAAGTGTGCTAGAAGCTAGGCCAACCTCCTCGCCATCTTTCGTAGGTCAGCCTAGGGCTAGGCCTAGGCCTAGCCATAGCCCTACCCCAGGACCTTCCCCTTTGCCTGCCCGTACACCCTTGAAAGTGGGCAAATATTTTTATAAACAGTCGCTGGTGAAAAGTGCAGCTAAAAAAGCACGCAGGGCAGCCGCAGAAAAGGCTAGGGAAGCTGAACAGAGTGATAGTGATGCCGACCCTGGACTAGCAACCACCCGCATTCCTTTGTCACGACGCCTTGACCCGGGACGCCGCGTGGGTCACCCACACCCCTCGGCTTCATCTCTCCTTCAGGAGGACAAAAGGGCCTCTTCAAGTGGTATTGGTGATGTGCCACAGCCCTCAACACACCGCAAAACATTATTTCATGCGGAGAAGCCCTCGGCTCGCCGCAAAAGGAGCCCAACTCCCGAGGCTGAGGCTCCCATTGTTGAAGCTCCCGCAGCCTCCCGCGCCCCACGCCGCCGACGCCCGGTCACTTCTGAACCAGAATTGTCTCCTGAAGAGGATGCTGACGACCCCAACATTGCCCCAGATGACCTGACGTCGCCTGAGGAGGAAGAGGAAGAGGAACAGGAACAGGAGGAAGTCCCGGCAAGACGAGTGAGAGGGCGAGGTTGTGGATGTGGTCAGGCTGCCGACGCCGCTGCCTCTGGGGGTGGGCGTGGGCGTGGGCATCCGCGTGGCCAAGGGCGTGTGCCAGGGCGTCCAGGGCGTGTGCCTGCTGCACCTGCACGAGCATCAGCATCAGACCTGTTTGTGTGGACAGATGGGGCTGATTTTGAGCCAGATTGTCCTGCCTTTGACGAGGTACAGATGGGATTCGGGGTGTCACCAACATTTCCCTGTGGCCCAGATGCTACCCCCAGTGAAATTTTCTGTGGTTTCTATGACAATGAAGTCCTGGAATACCTCGTCGAGGAGACCAACAACCATCATGAGACCTGTGCCAACTTTCTTGGGAGGAAGACCAGTGCCAAGATGGTGTCATGGAGAGCTTTCACTGTGGCAAAACTATATGTGTTCTTGGCACTCACAATACTGATGACACATATCAGGAAGCACACTCTGGCAGACTACTGGATCAGTGGCGACATCATAACGACTGCAGCATTTGGCAAGTACATGTCCAGGAACAGGTACTTCGACATCCTCTCCTATCTCCACCTGACAAACAACATGGCAGTCCACCTTCCCGACTCATTATGGAAGATCAGGAAGGTGTATGACATGATACGTCATCGGTTCACCACCTACCTGATTCCTTTCCAGAAGATGTGCCTCGACGAGTCTCTGGTCCTGTTCCGTGGTAGGCTGCACTTCCGACAGTATATCCCGTCCAAGAGACACCGCTTCGGCATCAAGCTCTTCGTCCTCTGCGACTGTTTGACGGGGTATGTGCTGGACTTTGTGGTGTACAGCGGCAAGGGTGGAGAAATTGTGACTGACCCCCTCATTGGTTTTGGTGGCGCTGTAGTGAAGAAGATGATGGAGAGGCACTTCAATCAAAACCACATCCTCTACACAGATAATTACTACATGTCGCCTCTCCTGACCAAGTACCTCCATGACCGCAAGACCGGAACTGTCAGCACAGTCAAGGGCAAGAGGAAGGGCATGCCAGGCTACCCAACCAAGACGAAGAAGGCGGACATCTTCCACAAGAAGAGTGGCCCCATCCTCTCCATCCACTGGCATGACCAGCGGAAGGTCAACCTCCTCAGCACATGCCACAAGGCCGAGATGGTCGCCACAGGGAAGGTGGACCGAAGAACCAAGAACCCCGTCCGGAAACCAGCTGCTGTCCTGGATTACAACCTCAACATGCTACTTGAGCTCCTGGCTAAACATGCGGGTACACCAGGGAGGCCACTACAAGGACCAGGCCAGCTGGACAGAACGGGGTGTGCTGACTTTTTCAGGAAACACCAGCTCAACGCCCTTCCTTTCCAGGGTCCTCATACTAAGTCAAGAGTGCAGAAGAGGTGCCATGTGTGCAGCCACACAACTCGCAGACCCCGCAAAGCCACAAAAACCACTTCGGAATGCCTCGAGTGTCAAGTTGGACTGTGTGCTGGCACCTGCTTCAACGACTTCCACACTCAAACAAACTTTTGAAGTGGAAGTGACACCAGTGAAAGTGACACTCAACTGTAGGCTAAGAATAATAATATAACTAAGTATAAGTGAAAAGGACACATATAAGTACAGTAATAATAAGTGCCTTCAATAACAATATGAACAAGTGAAAGTGACACTAAAATATATATTTCTAACAATAAATCAGTGAAAAAGACACTATCAATAAGCCTAGTCCAGTGAAAGTGACAGTATAATAATAATAAAACTAAGTATAAGTAAAAGAGACACACACAAGTAATAATAAGTGCCTTCATAACAATATGAACAAGTGAAAGTGACACTATATATGTTATTAGCTTACCTAACAATACATAACAGTGAAAGTGACACTATCAATTATCAAAGTCCAGTGAAAGTGACACTATAATCATAATAATAATAATAAAACTAAGTAATAAGTGACAGACACATAACTTCATGTAAATAACTTTATTGAGTGAAAATAACATAATAACTATAATAAATGACATAATAAACTATAAAACACTATCAAATCGCTTCCCGGCATAATTGCGGGTGGAGCGACGAGTGCAACTGGGCGTCGTAGCCGGGGCCGCGGTTGAGTGTTCGGACGCGCCGAGGTAAATACGGGCAAAAGTTACCTCCACTTCCATCACCATCACTCCGGAACCAGTTGAGCTAGAGAGCTCTACTGAACGCGATTCTACGCGGAAAGGTAAGGCGCCCATTTCTATATATGTTTGATTAATGTAGGTAATATATTAAGCGAGATTAGCCTTAGTTTACTTTTGTTGATTTTTGGCCAGATCGCCCGGATACGAGGTACGTCCTTTGGAGAGACAGCCCGGGCCCCGAGGGTTAAAAGAACTAAATTTGTTTAGCCTAACAAAGCGCAGAATGAGAGGTGACCTAATAGAGATGTTCAAAATCTTCAAGGGATTCAGCAACCTAAATGTAAGCGAATTATTTACGATCAATCAAGCAAGCACGAGAAACAATGGTTATAAGATTATAGGCAAGCGTTTTCATTCTCACGAGGCGAAGCATTTCTTCTTCAACTGTGTTGTGAATAATTGGAACAGACTACCCTCGAACATTGTAAACTGTAATTCTGTCGAAATATTCAAGAACCATTTGGATAAACACTTGGCAAATAACCCCCAATCAACACAGCTTCTTTCAGAATAACGCGCAACGAAGTGTCAATGCATGCCGAAATGTATATTGATATTCATACATTTGTTCCCTTTCAGAATTGTAGTAATAGAGTTAGATTAGATTGCAAATCAACTTCTTTTTCTCCCTGTCCTATCCGAATTTCCGTGTCAGTTTTCAATACTACATGGTATTTTTCCAATCTGTTTCCATGCCAGCTTTAGCTGGAGGGTGTGGTGGGTGGGGAGGAGCCTTCTTCTTTGCTATCCTTTTCTCTACCTCGTAGTCAATAGATTAGTAGTTTTAGATATCCAAACTGCCCCGTAAGGACCAATAGGTCTGTTGCAGTATATTCTCCTTTGTATTCCTTTGTATTCCTCTACATCCACCACCTCCTTCTCTTCCTCTTCTTCCACCACCTCCACCACCACCTCCTCCTCTTCCTCCACCACCAACTCCTCCACCTCCACCTCCACCTCCACCTCCTCCTCCATCATCATGTTTGTTTTCACTTTTCCTTCAGTTATACTTCCTCGTCCAACCGCCACTCTTAACCCCTTCTGTATCAACGACGTCCTTTTAATTATATCCTGGTAATCTTTAGACGATTGCATTCAGTTTAGAAAGGGCTTCCAGGAATTAACCAGCTTCGAACTCTCACTTAACCCTTTTTAATACCACAGATCCTTCTTAAACTGCACACAATCGTCTAAATATAGCTAGAATATAACCAAACATACGTCACCGGTACAGAAGGGGTTAATGCCTTCTGTCTCATCCTCCCCCCCCCCCCCCCTCCCTCCTACCTCATCTTTCTTCTTCTTGCTTTTAGCTTCAATATTAGCGATATTCTGTTATCCTCCTTCCTCCGACCTTCACCTTTCATTGGCCTCCCCTGAAGCAATATTCATAAAATCTTCAAGACATACCTCTCGCTGTTTCACCAGATATTAGTTTCATCCTTCCCCGAGAGAATTTCAGTGAATCAAAGAGACAATGAATTATACAACGTAGCTGCCCAATTTCATATTTCCCTAGAGTTGCATTTCAATTTTGAGTTATATGTTAATGTTAGATATTTTGTTCTGCAGATTAAATTATTATTTACTAAACGTTAAACGTTGCTGCTCTTGCCAAATCAGAAATGGTGTGATATGTGAAATTGAATGTTTGCGCAAACAAAATATAATTAACAACATAAGGGGAGTTTTAACCACTGCTAACTTGTAGTTAGAAATTACGACTCGTATCTGTCAAATTGGCAGGGTTTTCGCGAGACAAATCTTCATTAATACGTAAACATGAAGCAATTCAGCAAGAATTAGAAAGCTAACATATACGTCCATGTATTATTAACCCTATGAGGATCATGACGCGTTTTGACAGTTTATTTTGGCTATCATTAGACAATTTGTACAGCTTAGGAAGGTTCTGTGGGAATAAAAAGGGTAAACTGTATCTCAATTAACCCTCTGACCTCCATATACCCTTCCTAATCTAAACAAAAGCGTCTAATAATAGACAGAAAACAGAAAAGAAGGGCATCATCGATCCTCAAGGGGTTAAGGAGGCCCAACTGTTTTTGTTTTCTCTCTCTAACTCTCTCTCTGGGTTGCATCTATTCGACCCCATTCAGCCTACTGTTTTAAGACGTTTATCTCCATCTAGGTGTCGATTTTGTTTAGAACAATGTGTTTGACAGCAGGCTAAGTTTTTACAGTTTTCGATAGAAAAATGTGTCCGGCGCAGCCGGATTTCTCCATACAATGCTGGCTCGCTATTGCTCGCCAGAAAGAAAACGACACCTGGATGAGGATAAGCGTCTTAAAACAGTAGGCTGAATGGGGCCAAATGGATACAACCCAGAGAAGGAGAGAAAAGGAGAAACATAAGCAGGTCACCCCCCTTAACAGTGGGAGCTAAATACGGTGAAGTGCCCAACCCACTGGAGGCTGGCGTACCGGAAGCGGCCATTACCCTTACAGTCACATCAACATTTTGATCGAAAGTCGAAGGCCTCGGTCAACTGTTTGAGTTACAGAGCTTTGCTGTAATTTCAACTTAAGGGGGGTGACCTGATGTTTTCTCTCCCTTTCTCTCTTTCTCTGGTTTGTATTCATGTTTCCCCATTCAACCTACTGTTTTAAAACGTTTATCCCCATCCAGGTGTCGATATAATCCTGGCAAGCGATCGGGAGCCAGTATTGTAGGGAGAAATCCAGCTTCGCCGGAGAAATTTTTCTATCGAAAATGTATACATTTAGCCTGCTGACAAAAACATTTTAAAATAATGTACAGTATATGCTGGCTCGCTGCCGCTCGCCAGGAAAACATCGACACCAGGATGGGGATAAACATCTTAAAACAGTAGGCTGAATGGGGCCAAATGATTACAAACTAGAGAGAGAGGGAGAGAGAGAATACAAAAACGAAGAAAACGAAGTGGGCCCCCTTAAATATGTTTTGACATAATTAGGCTAGGCATAAATATGTTTTGGTCTTGTATTGGCTTTTGGTACATGTCCTACCAAGACGCATTATTATATGGAGTTGCTATTTGACCAATTGGCCAGTCATCAATTTGGTACAAAGACCGCGATGTGTAACATTATTATTAGATAATGCTGTGAACGAATAACCTTGCCTACATGTAACATACTTGATTACATGTTACTATATGTTTTATAAAAAACACATGGGTAAATATCTTTATTACTTTAGCCACTTTTATAGGTGTTTTATATTTGTTGTTTTACCTAAAAAAAATATATATGTTTCTGTATATTTTCTAAAATAATCTTATTGGCAAAACCTATATATAAGTAATATACGGCCCCATTACCCCTAGAATATTAAAACAAAAAACACAAGTTGGGAGAGCCTTGAAGCTTAGGGAAAATTAGGGGTTAAGACGTTTAAACAATGAGGGGTTAAGACGTTTAACAAATGAGGGGTTAAGACGTTTAACGAGTGATTATGGGTAAAAACAACATTGCCCACACCTTTAGTTGTACATAAATACGGAAACTCGAGCCAAGAGTTGTACTTCCCTGCTCTAATAAAGACATAAAATACGATAAATACGGGTCGATCCACACTCAAACGTCACCCGTTCCTCAGCGTAAACATACGACTGCAGGCGGACCGCTAGATATACCTAAAACTACCCAAACATACCGTAGGACAAATTAATTACCCAAAAGTAAGCAAAGCGCACAAAATCGAGGCCACATTTGGCTCGGATTTTCGTATGTTTCAAGAAGGCATAATTAGGGATCCGGATGGATCCCCCCTCAAGGGTTATTGTGATCATCATCTATGTTGCCAGTAGGGGGCATTAGCAAGATCGAGGGTAAATATACAGGAGACGCAACAATATAGGTAACACATTTCTAATGGTAGTTTTCGGTTCCTATCATCATATGCTTCATTTCTATATACTTTTTATCCCCGGGGAAAAAAAAAATCTTGGGATTTCTCATTTTTTTCTTGAGATTTTTGTTTTCATTAACCTAACCAAAAAACCTAACCTAACCTAATCTAAATGTATTTAGGGACTATTAGGTTAGGTTAGGTTAGTTTTTTTTTTGGTTAGGTTAATGACCCAAAAAAAAAAAAAAAAAAAAAAAAAACCCAAGAAAAAAAGTATATAGAAATGAAGCATATGATGATAGGAACCCAAAACTACCATTAGAAATTTGCTACCTATATTGTTGCGTCTCCTATATAATGACCAGATTGAGATATGATAATCCCGGGCGTGAGTTAGTATGAACGGACCACCAGGACCAGCCAGGTAGTCAACAAATCTGGGCGACAAAATCCTGAAGTGGCGATGTATCACAGACTTCACTCTTACAGGCGCCTCTAACAAGAAGTATTGTGTTACTATTGGTAAGTAATAAACTAGTACCAAGGATGTACATTATGTTTCACAGGTAGGGGTACCGGAAATTGCGTTCACTGCGAAAATATAGAGGTGATAAATCGGCACCAACAGTTCTAAACTAGTACGAAACCATGAAATAAACCTGTTAAATCATTACATCTTACAAGTAAGATCCTGTGTAGCGGGAGGAACTGTTTTTCAGATGCCTCTTTACTAAGAAACATTGAACAATGTCTTAAACCTAACCTAACCAAAACCGGTATGATTAGGAGTAGTGGGCATACACATTATTTCTATTATGTGTATTGTAATTCCATATTTAAATCCACTATCTTGTAGTTTGAAAGACCGTCTACACCTTGATATACAATTAAATATGTGGCAGAATATGTATAAGTGTACATATACCTGTAAATACAGTCCTCCTCTACCACTCTTCTCTTCGCCATCATGTAAACAAACCCAGAGTCGATATACGCTTCAAGTCGCTGTGCAGACATCCGAACACAGGGTTTATCGTGACGTCGTCTAGAATATAAGTGCTAGTATGCGAATAATATCTATAGTCACGGTTTTGCGCATTTGAGTGATTATTATTGATGTTCTTTTGTTTGCCATTCCTGCTCATCATATCATCCAGTCATTTATTATTTTTTGGTCAGTTCAACCAGGTTGTCATTTGAACGAGTGTGGAATAGGGGTGTTAAGGTTACTGTCTTAAGATTCGCGAAGTTATTGTATTGATAAATCTACAGTTATACTACCCCTATTTTGTCGCTATTCTGTTGGTACTAATGGGTTAATATTATTAGTAGTAGACTTAGTATGGTTTGATGATGCGCGGAAATGTATATTTGACTTGTAATAGATACATTGAAGTATTACAAACCTTCACGAACCCATAAACAGGGAAGTGAGCTGGGTTTAGACCGTCGCGCACCCATACACAGGGAACGTGAGCTGGGTTTAGACCGGTCGCGAGACAGGTTAGTTTTCGGTTAGGTTAGGTTAAGTTAGGTTAGGTTAGGCTAATAATAAAAATAATAAAATGCGACGGTCCTCGGTATTAAACAACACTGTATATCAAATAAAAAATAAAAAACAACAACAAATTACCTGAAAAACTCGTATCTGGTTGGTGATAATTTTTTATCAAAATACGTTATTTTCCAGTTTCCGCGTCTGCTGAACCATCCAAAAACACGCTAAAAGGCGTGTTTTGAAGGGGGGAGGGTAGTGGGGGAGGGGTAGTATAACTGTAGATTTACCATTGTATTTTCTGAGGACATCAACTCATCAGAACATTTGGTAAAGGTTAGTAGCTGTTAGATATAGGTTAGTACTTGTAAGATATACGTTAGTAGCTGTTTGGTAAAGCTTAGTAGCTGGCATGGAAGGGCTAGTTTTGGATAATATTTACGAGCCGCATCACAGCTCAGTTATTGTTACACCTATAATACTAGGATAGGTTAAGTAAGGTTGTTAGGTTAGGCTAATGTCGACTCGATTTTTATAACATAGGCTAGGTCTCGAAATTGCACAAACCCACAGTAGCTGGCATGCAAGGGTTAGTTTTGTATCTCCCGTACTGGGTACTAGCAACTCACAGTAGCTGGCATGCAAGGGCTAGTTTTGTATCTCACGTACTGGGTACTAGCAACTCGCAGTAGCTGGCATGCAAGGGCTAGTTTTGTTTCCCACGTACTGGGTACTAGCAACTCGCAGTAGCTGGCATGCAAGGGCTAGTTTTGTTTCCCACGTACTGGGTACTAGCAACTCGCAGTAGCTGGCATGCAAGGGCTAGTTTTGTTTCCCACGTACTGGGTACTAGCAACTCGCAGTAGCTGGCATGCAAGGGCTAGTTTTGTATCCCACGTACTGGGTACAGTAGCTGGCATGCAAGGGCTAGTTTTGTTTCCCACGTACTAGGTCTAGGTTAGGTTAGGTTGGGTTGTTTGGTTAGGTTAATATACTAGGTCTCAGAAACAAGATTCGTAGTAGCGGTAGTAAAGTTCAAATAGGCTAGCGGTCGCACCACTATTGACAGCACACATAGTAATGGATGCACTATTTTGAGTTTTCACTAGCATTTCCCATTAATTTTCTTTGTGACAAGTGGGTTTTGCCTTTACATTATTGTTTGCCTCAACAATATCAAACTCGGTAGGTTATCAGGATTATTTAAATACGCCCGCCACTTATAGTGGGCGTAACGTCACGATACTCATTCCTTTCAGCCAATCACAGACGCTTTCTCGACTGTGAATGTGTTCGGATACACACTACCACCACCCTTGGCCACCACAGGTTTTTCTACCCATAGAGTTTTTCAACCCCTCTCTTTCCCTGATATATTTCATGCCCTCCCCACCCATCGGGGTAAATATTTTAATATTGTTTAGGCAAACAACATTATGTGAAGTTAAAAGACACTTATAACAAAGAATAATAATGGAAAACACTAGTGAAAACTCGAAATAGTGCGCCCGTATGTGTCCTGTCAATAGTGGTACGCCCACTACTCCTAATCTTACCCCAAAACCTAACCTAACCTAGTATATTAGTGGACTATTTATGAATGTAAAATGTAAACAAATATTGTAACATTACCAAATTATTGAGATATATGTACAGGTCTACCCGCTACACAGGATTATACCAGAGCCTTTCTTGATGTAATGATATACGGGTAGTTATCCTAATAATACAATTAAAACAAGTGGCTTAAATGCTTCACAACACACCTACTTCATAACCGTGAGAATCTATGAGTCGGACAGTGCAAGGGAGGGAGGAAAGGTGGGGTGAGGGAGGGGGGTTGGGAAGGTGGGAGGGAGGGGGGTCTGGGAGTATGGAGGGACGGAGGAAAAGTGAGTTGGAAGGGAGGTGGTGGAGTGAGGTAGGGGGGTAGGGGAGGTGGGAGGGAGGAAAGGTGGGGTGGAAGGTAGGTGGTGGAGTGAGGGAGGGAGGTTGGGGAGGTGGGAGGAAGGGAGGAAAGGTGAGGTGGAAGGGAGGGAGGAAAAGTAGAGTGGAAGGTATAGGAGGTGGAATGAGGGAGGGGTTTTTGGCGTTGCCATAATACGATTTTACTGGGATTTTCAGGAACATTATGTGCAGTAAACTGTACATTGTCTTATGATTATACGACAGAACATTAGTGTAGGGGTTAATAATATTCAATACATGAAACCGACGTGACACTACCATATTGCACCTGAAGATAAAGTGTATAAATCATAGCTCCTAACGTGTATAATGTTTAGCGGATAATCTGCCATTAAATGGTGATGATGACTAACTAAGTGGACTAACCTCACTCCGGCTTCTTCCACCCCTCTCCCCTACTGGATGTCCACACAGGAAGGAAGCGACCCGTCCATTATCCACTGGATATTCACCGCAGCAGATGCAGAAGTTCTCCCAGACTTGCAGTAAACACTATAACACAACACTAGCAATAAAACACGTCAGTCTTGTATCGCGAGCGTTGCTGGACTGATGATGTTTTACACCCCCCCCCCCCCCCCCCCTCGCTCCAGCTCTACACATCCCCTCCCTATCAAACCCCTCCACCACCTCTCTTGCTCTCCCTTTATTCCCACCCTTCGCTTTCTTTCAGTTACTTTATGTTACTGGTGATTATCGCTATACCTTGCCCATTATATAGTAAACTCTAATTTGATATGGTGTCAAAGTTTACGAGCCGTTCGCATACACCTAATAATGAAGACATAACTGGCAGTTGGCAGTCTTGTTGCCAGTATCCCCCCCCCACTACCCCCCCTTGTCTTGATTCACCCCCATCCCAATGATCCCACTTATCCCCCTTTGTTCTTACAGTACCGGCGACGTCTTTTTGTTTATATTTCGGCTGCATTTAGACAATTTTATTAAGCTTAGGAAGGATAATAGGTAGCTAAAAGGATTAATTGAGATAGTCTGTAATATTTTAACGGGTAGACATGCTTCTTAAAGGTGGGGGCTCATGGGTTGAGGTAAACATGGAAAAATAATCGCCAACCTGCATATAATTATCTTGTAAAATGCAATGTCACTGAAATAATTATTAACAATGGTATAAAGGATTTTGCGGATCGTCTTTACCGGGCCTGTGACGTCATAGTGACGTCACACCAGTATCCTTAGCCTAGACTGGATGGTGGACTTACACTCTTGTGACGTCACAGGCCCGGTATGGACGATCCACAAAATCCTTTATACCATTGATAATAATTATTTCAGTGCCATTGCATTTTGCAAGATAATTATGTACGGCTTGGCGATCATCATTCCATGTTTATCTCAACCCATGAGCCCCCACCTTTAAGCTTAAGGCTGAACCATACACCCCAATTCAGTAAAAAATTCATTTTGTTTTCTTCTTCTAAAATGCTTCTTTCAACATAGGAGAATAGCATAGGAGGGTAAAAAAAAAACATATCGCATCCATGTGGGGGTTCACCCACACGCCCCAATCAACAACATTTTCCCCTTCAGCCCAATTTTGTTTATTTGTTTGACTAAAAGGCTTCTGTAAACAATAGAAACTATCATATGAGGGCATAAACACCCATATGACATCCCAAGCCCCCCCTATAGGACTATATAGCAACGGCAGAGCGTTTAGATAATGGCCAAATCTCAAATATTTTCCAAGATTCAACCTTTTTCATGTCGAAATTTGCGCTACCCAAAAAATATAAATATGATGTATTTTTTTCAGCACCTTCTATTATTCAATATGGGAAAACGAGAACGCACTGTTGTAGGGGTTGCTTGTAGGATACGCCAGAGAAAAATTAGGGGAAATTTGAACAATTTTCAATGACTCGTTAGATTTTTCATATAGTGCAATGGAATTCGCGAGCACGCACATAGAGAGCTGATTTTTTCAGCGAGTCTTAGTATTTCCATTGGTATTAAGATGGTATAATGCCAGAAACAAAATCTCTTATACAGGGTGAATTGGGGGTGTAAGGTTCAGCCTCCCATTTTACAATCGTCCAATAGTTGCCAGCATATAATTGTCACCGGTACTAAATAAGTTAAGGGGAGATGGGTCGTTTTTCTAGACCCCTTCTCCCTCATGTTTAGCCCCATTAGTTTTCAGATTTTAAGATGTTTGTCCCATTAGTATGTCGATTTTAAAAGCTTTTGCCCCATTTCTTTTTCAGTACTAAGACTTTTCGTGCTATTTAGGTGTCTACTATTTTCTTGGCGAACTATAGTGAACCTGTAATTTTGTGTGACGCCTACAGCTTCGCAGAATGCC
This sequence comes from Paralithodes platypus, assembly GCA_032716605.1. Taxonomy (NCBI): domain Eukaryota; kingdom Metazoa; phylum Arthropoda; class Malacostraca; order Decapoda; family Lithodidae; genus Paralithodes; species Paralithodes platypus. Next base: position 43,459,437 of record CM064577.1, on the reverse strand, counting down.
ACGTGGCCTCAGCCGCTCGCTTGGCCACTCGCTAGCACTCGCCAGGGCAGTGTATTTGGCTACAGTCTATCTACAATGTTGTTCTTTCTTTCATAGTGTTCGTGTTGTTACAGACAGTCCCGTGGTGGTCTTTATTTTCGTCTGTGACAACGGAAAGCATTTTATATCATGAGTGGAACATAGGATGCATTGTGTATAGTTAACCCAGTGAGACCCAGCGTCGCACGTGATGCGTCGGCAGTGTTTGATCACCAACTCCCAGCGACGCATCACGTGCGTCCGACATATTAAAATCAGTTACGTGGCTCGTAAGGTAGGAAATGGCGGGAGAATAGGAGGGGGAGGTACCGTAGTGTGTGTGGGAGCCGGGCCGGTAGGTGTGAGCGGGCCAAGACAGCCACGCGGCTGGTGGTGGTGGGCTTAGTGGGGATACTTTACACCCTTAGTTCACCGCCACTTTGAACCTTCATTACTCCGGTCGTATGGGAGCTAGAGGCTTGAGATTTATGTGAGACACTTCTTAGGATGTATGCCATACAATGCCATACTTAGTTTTCACCCTAGTGCTCCCGGGCGGGTGGTCATGCGGGGGAGACGAACTTTCGACCCCCCCGCCCCCCAAATGACCGAGGTGAGTTTTTTTTATTGTTTTCTTCATTTCTCACCATTCTCTTCCATTTTGGCTCAACACATTTTTTTTGAGGCCCCCCCCCCCAACTCCCCACCGCCCCCCCCCCCTCCCCCCAAAAAAAAAATATCCGAGGTGACTTTTTTTTTTTTTTTTTTTTTTTTTCATTTCTCATCCTTGTCTTCCATTTTAGCAAACAAAAATAAGAAGTGAAAATGGCTTGGGACTGGGGTGAATAAAATATTATAACTAGCCGGGGCTCACCGGGTTAAGGAGAGAGAATAATATAGGCAGTGGGGTGGTAGTGTGTGCGTGCATATACATGTGCTGCCTCCCCCCTAGCTTTGTAGGCTCGCGCGCGTGCCGTCCCATGCCTCTTGATTGGCTGGTGGTTCCTGGCGCCTTCTGCAGCCCTGCTGCCTGGTGACGTAGCGGCCTGTGATTGGCTGACCACCATGCCTTTGTGTGTGATCCTAGGGGTCCCAAGGAGCTACTCTCTTCAGAGCTTGTTTGACCAGCATACCCTTAACATATCCCTTGCCACCTGTCACCGACTTCTACCTATAGAGCACTTTCTCTCTCTCTCAACTTCTTACCTCTCATTCTTCCTCTCTATTTAATATCATAACTCCCCTTTGGTTCTGCACGATTTCATATATCGGCCATCGTATTATATGCTGAAGCTCTCAGATATTATATGTTTACTTAGGCATTTTGGAGGGGTTACCATTTTGTCTGTAGAGGTTCGACACACTCACAGTGTCTCCCTGCCTATTCCTTGGCTGTCTGCTGGGCTATTTAATGCTAGACTGGGGTGAGGCCATTGTTGTTGTGATTTCCGATGTGTACTAGGTTTTTTTGAACCTGTACAATCGCAACGGAGACGTGGGAAGCCTAGGTGGTCTTTCTGACTGTGTACCTTGTGAGTTTAGCACTGTGTTGCGAGTGAGGGCTTTTGCCTCTGCCACCCAGCACTGTGCTAACTCGTTTTGTTTTGACTTTGAGAGAGTTGCCAGGAGAGAACCAGATACTAGCGATCTGGATCTCTCAAGAGAGCACCCCGTTAATTAACGTAATTTGGCCGCACAGTCTTATGGACCTCGCTAGGCTACGAGCCGCTTGCTCAGCCATTGTTTCCTAGCCTACGACATCCCAGCTAGACTTTATTAGCCTAGCAGACACCCGTTTAGAATTATAAGCTCTTATGATATGTATGCAGCATTCTTATTCACGTTGACTGTAAGCCTTGGTTGTTGTTGAGTTGCACAACCTGAGCAGGTTTTTTGAGTTGCCTGACGAAGGACTTCTTTTGTTGTTGGAGATAATACTAGTGTGCATTTATCGTTATTCCCGTGTCAGTTGACACTGTCTGTCTCTACACTTGTCCTATATTGACCCTGCTTTATATAACAGTTCAAAATCCGATACGATCATCTTACCCCAGCATCAGACTTTCTTCAGAAGATTCCTGCTCGATGCTTTGGGACTTTCGTTCACTTTCTTTAGTATAGGAGTGACAGTTCATTATTGTTTAGAGTAACTTTAAATATACCTTCTAGTTTTCATTAAATCATTGCAGTGATTTAATTAAGATCTCTATCTTTTCCTAGTATACCTTATTAACGTAATTGTATGTTGTTGTGATCAGGCTGTATCAGAGATCATCAGCCTGTAGTAGTAGTGCACTTATACTGAGTTATAGGATACCCCGTTATCGCAGATTTAACTCTGGAGGGTATAGGTGTTTTTGTGCGCCGGCATTATAAGTTCAGGGGTTGGATCTAGTGTTACCGTTGTGGCTGTGTGCTTTCCTAGTCCAATGATTAAGAGCCCTTGTTTTATACAAGCCCCGGTCGTATCATTTGAAAAAACCAGCCTTTGGCCGGGACATTTCTTACCGAAAAATTAACAAATTAATCTAGAAGGGGGACCTAATGGATGTTTTTGTTTAAAGTTTGATGGAGGTCTAGGGAGGAAACTAAAACATAATAATAAATATATGAAATAATCAACGACAAAATAAACCCATCCCCCTTAAATGTGGCTCACGAAGGATTGAAATACTTGAACATGTGGCAGAAATGGGTTGCAATAATTCAAGTCGTGTATCATGAAAACGAGCGCAAGTTATATGGATTTTTTTGTTTAATTAATCAATGGTAGAAGTTTGCATTAAGCCCTTCTATACCGGCGACGTCTGGTTATCTTTATTTTGGCTAATATTAGACGATTTTTTTCAGTTTCAAAAGGACTCCCTCCAATTGACAGATTTCGAACTATCTCACTTAACTGTTTTTCTATCTATCTATCTATCTATATGCTCAGGCCCAATCCCCATTTTGGGGGTAGCCGACTCAAGACAGAGCAAGAACAGGGAAAACACAAAAACAACATAAAACAAAAAATAAACAGATAAAAAACACAAACTCTCACACATCCAGGTCACCCAGGAGAAGACCCAGAGACCAGGGTTACCAAGGTCGCTCCAGCACTCCCCCGGCCCCTGACCACCCGGAGAGGTTCCGATCTCGGCAGGCAGACATGCAGCGGAGCCAAAGCCACAAGCCCTCCCACCACACTTCCAGGCACACCCTTCATATTAATCGTCTCCCCGGGCCAGGCGCCTGATGGACTATTATCTAGTCCAACTTGCGCCCGACCCCTTACTCCAAATGACCACGTGTTCACTCAACTATTCACAAGCATTCTCCATTCACTCCTGTCCACCACCACTTCCCCTGCCTGATATATAGTCATTCCTCTATCATCCAAAGCCTTTCTTACACAGTCTCTCCATCTCAATGGGGGTCTTCCTGCCCTTCTATCTCCCCTTGTACCTGACTCACATATTCTCTTTGTAAGCCTTTCATCTCCCATTCGTTCAACATGACCATACCAGCTCAGCACCCTTCTGTCCACTCTGGCTGACAAATGTTCTTGCTGCCCCACTCTCCTACGTATCTCTTCATTCCTCAATCTGTCTCTACGAGTAACTCCACACATACTCCTCAAGCAGCTCATCTCCATCACATCCAGCCCTCTTTTCTCCTTTTTCTTCAGAGCCCATGTCTCAGCCCCATACATCACTGTTGGCACAACAATTCCTTGATACAGTGCACTTTTTACTTTCACTCCGAGATTTCTCGTCTTCACATACTTCCCATTGCTCCGAAAACCTTCCTTCCTTCACACACTCTCTGTTTTACCTCCACTTCCATACCTCCACTCCTGCTTATCGTTCCTCCTAGATATTTAAAACATTCTACTTGTTCCAATATTTCCCCATCCAGCCTCACATCTAGATTCACCCTATGCTCTTCCCTATTACACACCATTACTTTACTTTTATTGACGTTCACCTTCAGTTTCCTCCTTCCACAAACCACACCAAACTCTTTGACTACCCGCTGCAGTTTCTCATCAGAATCCGCCACCAATGCTGTGTCATCAGCGAACAGCAACTGATTCAACTCCCAATCTCTACCATTCTTTCCTACTAAACCCAATCCTCTTCCCATAGTTCTCCTTTTCACCTCCCTCACCACACCATCCATAAACATATTAAACAGCCATGGTGACATTACACAACCCTGTCGCAAACCTACCTTTACCTCAAACCATTCACTCAACTCACCATTTCCTACTCTCACACATGCTCTGCTCCCTTCATAAAAACTCTTAACTGCTTCTAACAAATTTCCTCCTATTTCATAAATCCTTAACACCTTCCACATTGCTTCACGGTCCACACTATCATACGCTTTTTCCAAGTCCATAAAAGCCCAAAATATCTCCTTATGCTTCTCTAAATACTTCTCGCATAACTGTCTTACTGCAAACATCTGATCCACGCACCCTCTTCCCCTCCTAAAACCGCACTGTTCTTCTCCTATTGCAACTTCCGTACACTTTATTATCCTCTCTATCAACACCCTGCCATACAGCTTTCCAACCACTGACAATAAACTAATACCTCTATAACTTGAACACTCCTGCCGATCTCCCTTCCCCTTGTACAACGGCACAATACATGCACTCTTCCAGTCTATTGGTACCATTGACACAGCAAAGCACACATTGAAAAGTCTCACCAACCAATCTATTATCACATCTCCACCCTTCTTTATACACTCCACAGCAATACCATCCAAACCTTCTGCTTTTCCCGCTCTCATTTGTTTCACTGCTTCTTTCACCTCATTTTCTTCAATCCTTTAATTCATTCCCTGCCACCTGGGTGGCCTGGGTAACCTATCTCCATCCACCTCTGCTTCAATCACTGCTTCTCTTCCATCTCTTGTATTTAACAAAGATTCAAAATACTCGGCATATCTTTTCCTCACTTCAACTGGTTCCACTAGTAATTCTCTATTTTCATCTTTCACTGACTCTTCCCTCTTTTGTCCTCCTTTCCTTACTTTATTTACCTCCTTCCAGAACATCTTCTTTCGTTCTTCAAAATTCTCACTCAGCCTTTGGCCCCACCATTCGTTTGCATCTTTTTTCGCTTCTCTAATTTTCCGTTTTGCCTCTCTCCTTTTCTCCTTGTACCTCTCCCATACCTCAACACTACCATCCTGTAAAACCCTCTCAAAACACTGTCTCTTCTCCTCAACTGCCTTTCTCACCGTATCATTCCACCACTCGCTTCCCTTCCTGATACCTCTGCCTCCTACTTTCCTTTTGCCGCATACTACCTCTGCACTTGCTTTCACTCCTTCCTTAAACTGTTGCCATTCAACCTCTACTTCTCTCTCTTCCATCTCTCTCACTTCCATCCACTTTTCATTTAGTCTTTCCTTGTACTCCCTCTCTTTTTCACTCTTCTCTAACTCACTAACTTTTATTACCTCTCTTACTTCACGCTTGTCTCTTATTCTCCTGTAACTCTTAACTCTTAGCTTTCCCTCCACCAGGTAATGATCTGACCTCACCTCTCATCACATTCACATCCAGCAGTCTACACAATCTTTCCCTTGTCACCAGCACATAATCCATCAATGCCCTCTCTACAATCTCTCCCCTCACAAGTCTATGCCAGGTGTACTTGTGTATACGCCTTTTTTTGAAGAACGTATTACCTACACTCAATCTACACTCTTCACATACATTTTTCAGTCTTTCTCCACTCTCGTTTACACCATCCACACCAAAACTACCGATGACTCCCTCAACAGGCTCATTTCCTACCCTAGCATTTAGGTCCCCTAAAACTATAACATTTTCATTTTCATCAAACCCTTGTAGACAATCTCTCAAATCCTCCCAGAAACCCTCTACCTCGTCTAACTCTCTTTCACTTCCTGGTCCATACGCACTTACAAAAACCCACCTTTCACCCTTAAACCGCATTCTCACCCACATTAGCCTTGATGACACCTCTTTCCACTCTTTTATAAACTCTCTCAACTCCTCCTTCACAATAATAGCCACTCCTTCTTTCCCCCTGACTCCCTCATCTACTCCAGACTTTCTACCTATCACGTTTCCAAAATCCACTTCTCCCTCTCCTTTCATCTTTGTTTCATTCAGTGCTAGGACTGTTTTTACTACCACAAATCCTTAAGCTGTACAAAATGGTCTAAATATAGCTAGAATAAAATGAAAAAGACGTCGCCGGTACAGAAGGGATTAAGGGAGTAGTGCTTGATTTTTGGTCTATATATTTATGTACGGTGTTAATATATTTTTGAATTTCCTTGCTAGACCTCCATCAAGCTTAAACACAATAGCCCCTAGACTCCCTGTCAAGATAAACTTGTACATATTTTGGTAGAAAATGTCTCCGGTTCCTTCTAAAAATACAGGCTCGCTATTGCTCGCCAGGACAAATTCGACACCTAAATGGCAAGAAAGGTCTTAATACTGACAAACAAATGAGACGAAAGATCTCAAAATCGTCAAACTAACGGAACCAACGCCTTAAAACCTCAAAATTATTATGCTAAACATGAGGGAGATGGGGTCCAGAAAAAAGTGACTACTTCCTTCTTAACCCATTCAATACCGGTGACTTTCTTTTTATCATACCCTGGCACCTATTAGATTTTATTCGGCTTAGGAAGGATCTATGGTTGCTAAAATGATCAAATGAGCTAGTGTGTTGTCTTTTAATTGCTAGAGGTCCTTCCTAAGCTGAATACAATCATATAATAATTGCCAGAATGTAACAGGACGTCACTGGTACTTAAGGGGTTAAATTGACCAAGTATTTTACAGTAATTCAATTGCTTGTTCTAATTTTATTGATCGGACGTTTTCAATGACTTGGGATATTTGACCACTCATATTATTTCTTCAACTCTGATTAATTTAAGGGGACACTGTCTGTTTTTTTGGTCTATTGATTAATTTATTCATGTATCTTTTAGTTTCCTCGCTAGACCTCCATCAAGCTTAGAACAACAACTCCTAGACCTCCTCCTTTGTACAGTTTTCGGTAGAAAAAGGCCAGGAAATAATCGACACCTAAATAGCACAAAAGGTCTTAAAATTGACACCAAAATTGAGTGAAAGGTGTTAACATTGCCAAACTAATGGGCCAAACGTCTTAAAATCTGAAAAATAATGGGGACAGGAACGAAGGGTGAAAAGGGTCCAGAAAAATTACCCATCACCCCTTAACAATCAATCCAACTAATTCGATAGTTCACACTTGGACATAAATGCCCTCTTGAAGACTCATGGTTGTGGAAAGTCTACCACTACCTGAGGTGGACCGAGTCAGGCGGAGATACCCTCAGGCATGGAGTCTGAATGTGAGTGAAGGTTTTTTCCGCCGCAGCGTGAGCCCCCAGTAAGTGATTTTTTTTTGTTTTTTTTTTCTATATTCCAACTACTTCTCTGGCATAGGCTGAGAGCCTGTACATTCTACCGCTCAACACGGTGAAGCCCATGAGGTCTCGTTCCAGTTTAGGGAGTGGTATATGCGAAGCACCCACTCACGGCCCGAAGCAGCCCCATCTCTGAAGCTCCTTCGCCTCTGTGCATCACTGTCTAATCCCTCAGACTCGGACCCTCACTTTCAAAATGCCACCTATTGAGCAATTAACTCACTAGGCATTGCAGCCCCGTAGCATATATTGAATATGGGAATAATCATACAGTGCTATTTAATCGGAACAATGAAGGTATTTTTTGGGCGTTTCAGTGAGCTTGGCGGTAATGCACTGATACTAGGAAAAGCACAAATTCCATTCCAATAATATCTTCCCATTAACATATCGGGATTCGAACCCGGGTCCATTGGATTACCATTCCAGTGGCAAGACGACTCCACCACATCTCCCCTAACTTTAATTTGTATATATATATATATATATATATATATATACTGTATATATATATATATATATATATATATATATATATATATATACAGTATATACAGTACATGTGTATTTATTATTTATTTTCTATTTAGGAAAATTCAACGACCGCTATACAGTATATACAAGGCTAGTCAAAGGAAAGCAGTGACAAATAACTTGGTCTTAAAGCATTGGGGTTTCCTTTCATGGGAAGCTTTACGCGGTACGTCGTATTTTTGTTTAATTATAGTTTCCATGTGGAAGTTGTTCCTTTTGTACATAGAGCATAATACATTTCAGCTAATTGACTCTTTACACTGAATTTGTTTATCGTCAGTTACCCTCTGTATCTGTCTGTTTCCACTCTTCTTGTACACCTCTGCAGATTATGCTAAGTAGACTCATTTCCTTATATTTGTGAAGCAGAGGAAAGTATCAGGGAGTAGATATATAGTGTATGGGATGAACCTAAAGCAGGGTAACAACACTGTATCAGGCTCTATTGTCTATTTGTTTCCAGCTGAGGGTAAATTGCCATGTTACTATCTTGGCTACTCAGCTATTATGTAGATTGTGTAGCGAAATATGTTGTTGTATGAGAAAATTTGGCATTTAATAAGACACAAAAATAAAGTAGATTCATATTTTTCCATTACGTATAAAAAATCAGTTGCTAAGTGATTTAATTGACCAACTGGAATAAAACCGACTATAGTATTTCGCCTTAACCCGGGAACAGCGCCGAGATTCTTAAAAGGTTTTCCTGTGCGAAGGCGACGGGACTCTTAACCCTCTCACATCCTTATGACGCAGAGGTTGCCAGATTAGCAATAATAAATAGATTACTCTCACTCTTATAATTACCTCTCCAAAATTAGTTTTCTGCCCACAGCTAACTCAAAGACAACTGCAGAGGTTGAAGTAAATAAACTAAAGGTTTATAAATACTCCCGACGGTAACAAAGGCTTTAAAGTATCCCTAATAGGCTCAAAAATTGCATCAGGATATGAGAGGGTTAAGACTCGAGGCCTAAAAAAAAAACAAAAAAAAAACAGTGGCACTCAAAACAAAGGAATATGTGATTAAGGGAGATAATTCCCCTCCGTACCTTCTATCACTTCTTCACATGTGTCAACCCCCCCCACCCCTTCAATTATCACCTATTTTTCCTCCTATTCCCTTGTTTATTGTTTTATATTCCGCGCCAATATCCCGCAACCAGTTTCAAGGTCGTGTGTGACACACATAATGATCGTGGCAAGAGAGAGACTTCCATTTAGAGACGCCAGTGTTGCTTGAGAACTCGGGAGGAGATTATAGAAGCCGCCACGGCTCTCCCCTCATCAATGGACTGGTCGGCAATAACACGTCTTTTTCACCCCCCAAATACTATTCCCACTTGTTTTATTGCTGTTTTTTTTTTTTTTTCTATATTCCAACTACTCTCTCTCGGGCATAGGCTGAGAGCCTGTACATTCCACCGCTCAACACGGTGAAGCCTGTGAGGTGTTTTTCCAGTCTTGGGGAGTGAGACAAGTGAAGCATCCATTCATGGCTCGAAGCAGCTCCATCTCTGAAGCGGCTGGTTGCTTCGTTCAAGTACTTCACCGTCTCACCCTCCAGACTCAGACTCTCACTCCCAGAATGCCACCTATTGAGCAGTGAACTCACATGTTAATATCTTCATATTAAACGTTAAATAGGCGCATATGAATAAGTAATAACAATAGTTATCGGATAATGATGAACCTAGTCGGGAGTGTATGAAAATATCCCGCCCGGTGGTCACTTTCAATACTAATGGCGTGCGCTTCCCGGGTTAATGGGTGAGCTGGTTTTTTATGCATTTCATTATTTACAGTACGTAACACAGATTACCATGTACAAAAAATGCATTTCATTATTCTGAAAATTAACAAAATTAATATAGTTGCAATGCATATATTTCGTGAAGTGATTTTATAATATACTCTTAACCCCTTCAGCACCATGATGCCTTTATACCTGGGAGTATGGCTAAAATTTTACGATTTATGCAGTTTTAAGAAGGACCTATGTTTTTAACACTTATACTGCGGGCCTATTTCCGCCGTATTAGGGCTCATTCAGGTACTCCTGATTGATTAGGCAAGTGTCTGAATGAAATTAAATGTATTGAGGCAAAAACTAGACGAAAATTGCTTCAAAATGACGCCAGAACGAGCTTTGTAGCAATTCTTGCTAATTTCTCGCTACATTTGCCTTTGGCAGCACTGTATATCTTGCGAAACTCTGACTCAGAGCCCTCAGTGACACAGTTGCCTGGCTGGGAGAAGGACATGTGGCCTGTCCCACTCCCGCTCCCTTGCACTCTATTTTAAAGGCTTCAACACTTACACTGCGGGCATATTTCCGCTTTTTTCTGCTATATTAGGGCTCATTCAGGCACTCCTGAATGATTAAGCACGTGCCTGAATGAAATAAAATATATTCAACCAAAAACTAGAAGAAAATAACTTCAAAATTACACCAGAAGGAGCTTCGTAGTGCAGGGGCTTCACTCGCAACGCTACCATAGACTTTCGCTAATACTGAGCAATTATCGCTAATGTCACGCTACATTTGCCTTTGGCAGCGCTATATGTCTAGCAAGAGTATAGCTCATATTCTTCAGTGCCTCGGCTGGCTGGCTGGAGAGAGGATTGGATGCGTGCCGTGCTCCCGCTCACTCGCACTCGATTCTACTGGCTTTAACCCTTTGGCTGCGGCGTTGTTTGGGCTATTTAGGGCATATTCAGGCACTCCTGAATGATAAATCAAGCATCTGCATTAAATGAAGTGTATTCTGCCGAAAACTAGGCGAAAATAGCTTCAAAATGACACCAGAACGGACAGTATACGTGGTCTGGTTCACCCGCAGTGATCCCAGTGAAACGCGGGAACCCCGCTATTATGTAACACTCGCTCGCTTGGCTGCACTTATGAGAGAGAGAGAGCGAGAGACACGCACGAGACACAGCCTAGCTCAGTGAGCTGCTGGGTGCTCTGAGGGTCGGAGGTGGGCTCCTCACGCTCCCGCCCACTGTCACTCGATTTTTACGTTTTTTACAGGCTTTTAAAGCCTGGAAATTGCTGTAACTTGCCAAAACATTCCAGAATGTCACCTGCAGCGAAAGGGTTAAGAGGCTTTAAAAACCTGTAAATTGCTGTGGCATTCCGAAACGTCTCCCACAGTCAAAGGAGTACAAAGGAGTACAAAGGAAATCAAGCAACAACATATCTAGTGACCCTTCTAGGCTGCTTGTCCTCCAAAACACTGAGGATCAAGTGTCCAAACAGTGGTTTAGAGTGGGTAAGGGAACATTGGAAAGGGAATTACTGCCCTGGAACTAATGTCCGTGGCAGGATTAGGAAGTTAGTAGGGGACAGATGGGTTAGTAACTGAGGGGGGGATAAAATAAAGTTATTCATTTACAAACGCAGTCAGTCGCGGGTTTGATGCGAGATATTTGTCTAGGCGGAGTTTAAATGAATCAACGGTGATGCAGTCTATAACGTTTCGGGGAAGCCCATTCCACAAGTTGACAACTCGATTGAAGACAAAATTCTTAGATTCGTGTGAGTTAAAAGATTTACCAATAATTTTGCAACCGTTTCCCCGTGTAATTAGATTGGTCGATAGTGAAGTACTTACTACAGTTCATATTGTCGATGCCTTTGATGATTTTGAACACTTGAATTAAGTCACCTCTTAATCTGCGCTGGGTTAAAGGAAATAAATTTAATTCTCTAAGACGCTATTCGTATGGTTTGTTCTTTAGGCTAGGTATCATTTTGGTAACTCTACGTTGAACTCGTTCTAGCTTGTTTATATCTTTTTGGTAATAAGGGCACCAGGATTGAACGCAGTATTCCAGAAGAGGGCGGACTAAGGAATTGTAAAGGGTTAGGATAACTTCTTTGGATTTATGCTCAAAGGACCTGCCTATAAAGCCAATTATTTTGTTTGCCTTCTTAACAACTTCTGAACATTGTTGACTCGGTTTTAGGTTACTCGATATTGTTACTCCCAGATCGGTTTCTCTGTTTACATTCTTAAGCTGAGTGCCATTCATCGAATAGTTTGCTTTCTCATTTAGGTATCCGATATGTAGTACTTTACATTTATCCGCATTGAAACTCATTTGCCAAATTTGGGCCCAACATGACAATTTATCTAGATTGTGTTGCATATCGTCAACTTGTTCTTTTGAGAGTACGCTATTTGCAATTTTTGTATCGTCAGCAAATTTTGAGATTGTACAGGTGAGACCCTCATCTATGTCGTTGATGTAAATTAGAAAGAGAATTGGTCCTAGTACCGATCCCTGGGGTACCCCGCTACTTACATTGGTCCATTTAGATGCCTTACCGTTTATGACTACTCTTTGCTTTCTGTCGCTGAGCCAATTTTCTATCCATTTCAACACACCGTCTTGTATTCCATGCGCTTTTAGTTTTAGCAGTAAACGTTTGTGGGGAACTTTGTCAAAGGCCTTTTGAAAATCAAGGTATATAATATCTACAGCTTTACTCTCATCGTAGAGGTTGAGGATATCGTGGAAGAAGTCTAAGAGGTTTGTTAAACAGGAACGTTTTTTACGAAAGCCGTGTTGAGTATCTTTAAGTATGTTATTTTCCTCTAAGTGATTTAAGAGTCTGTCTCGTATGACCGTTTCTACCATTTTACATACAACTGAGGTTAAGCTAATTGGACGATAGTTACTGGGTAGGGATTTGCTGCCATTTTTTAATATCGGTGTTACGTTGGCTAGCTTCCACTGATCGGGCATAGTTCCAGACTGCAAGGATTTATTGAATAGTAATGTCAGTGGTTTGGAGAGCTCATCCTTAGCTTCCTTTAGAACTCTAGGCGAGATTGTATCAGGTCCAGGCGTTTTATTTACCTTGAGTTTATCTAAACAATTCAATACTTCTCTCTCTGTAACGGTGATATTGCTTAGAACATCTGCATTATCAATCTGAATCGGCGATGGTGTAGGGATATCACTGAGGTCTTCTGTTGTAAAAACTGATGCAAAGAAAGTATTGAGGGCATTACTCATTTGTACTTCGTCTTTGGTGTATTCTCCATTTTCATCGACTAACGGTCCAACAGTTGAAGTAACTACTTTTTTCTTTCTGATATAACTATAGAATTCTTTCGGGTTTGTTTTACTTTGATTCGCAATATGTAACTCTAAGGTCAGTCAATAGGTTAAGAGGCTTTAAAAGCCTGTAGATTGTTGTAAATTGCCATGACGTTCGGGAAAGTCTCCTGCAGGGAAAAGAGTTAAGAATGTTTATTGAGATCGTATTTACCCATTTGAGTCGTAGAGGTAGATTTAAAAAAAAATCTACTGGTAACCAGAATATTATGAAAATAACGTATGGGTGGTGGAGGGGTTAAAAGGTTCGGTTTGTACTTTAGCAAGAGGTGTGGGGGATAATATGGCCAAAGGTTATCTCTTACCACACCAATCGAAATATAAAATTAATAAACATAAATAAAAATAAAGTCTGAGATCGCCTACCTTATGGCATGAACTATAGGAGCAGATGAGGTTTGTTTATAGTATTATTATTATATTATTATTATATGAGATGCCGAAGTCTCCAACCAGGGTGCAGAAACACCATCAAGATCAATCCACACAAAACACCCGGAGGCACTGGAGAGAGACTATGGCAACTTAGGAAAAAATAAAAACATACACTGTATACTGTACTGTACATATACACATATTAAACACAGACAACATATTATGCAGTGGAGGATATCAAGCTTAAATATAATACAATAAAATAGAATAAAATCAGTTTAAAAATTAGAATTAATGCTGCAAAAAAGCATTAACTCTAGACTTAAAAATTGAGATATTAGCTGAATTGACTAGCTCATTTGGCAACTTATTCCACAAGTCAACCATGGCCGGCACAAAACACCGTGAAAACTGTGTAGTAGAAAAATTAACACGGCTCATGGCAAGATAATTAAGATTGCTTGTGAATCTAGTTGCACGAGCCCGGACATAGAACCCCATGTAAGGGATGCTGAGGGTTGTTAAAACCCTCGTAGGTTGTAGCCTAGTCTTAATCCATGGTAGCCTATCTCTCAGGATGCCCTAACTAAACATTGTATCAATGGCCATGTATATCAATGACTTAGATATACTAGGGTCCTGGTCTAGTTCGGAGGATTCCGGCTTCGGTAGACCAGGGTTAAAGGGTCAGGACTCCGGGCCTGGCGCGGGGATTGTGGTGGAGGAGATCACGGGACACGTCTCTACCGTTCAAAAGTTTACTAGCGTCTGATCGGAACTTCAATTTCCGACTCATAAATAAACTATATATTAATTCGTTACCAAGGGTTCATTCCCTCTTCACTTTATCCTATAAATGAGAAATAAGCATTTAATTATATAAATACTAATATAAATATAGTTTCACAACGATTTAGTAAAAATATTATCCAGGCGATCTGGATATTACAGCAAGCTGTGGATCGCGCCTGCAAGCGTGGGAATTTCAAAACTGATACCGAATACAGTACCTCTAAATCTAATCATACAAGGTTTTATAACTAAATTAACTTGGCCAAGGTAATCTTACACAGTACTAAATTACTTAATATTAATTATTCTCTACAATATGTACAATCACCGGGTTCTGGTAGGAAATTGTTCACTCTAGTGAGGTTACCCTATCGGAAGGTTGATGCCAACAGTCCCCAGATACCGGTGTAGTCAATTTATTTCTCACAAGAGGTGTTATGTAGTAGAATGTACAGTCAACTTGTTTGATCCGCAGTCTCGAAGATTGTTGTTATGCAATTATAATTTTTCAGATTGTTGTAGGAAACAGTATTGTTATGTATTTCTTGATTCATCCCTTTTCCACTTTATATATTGCACATTTATTTTATACATTAACTTTTATGCTTCTAATAATCCTAAATAATATTCTGAAACTCTGCTGATTAAACGAGTCAACTGTACATGGGGAACCATAAATGCTCTCCAAATCAACCATCCCTCGCAAGACGACCCATCAAAATACTCTGGACAGAGTATACATACCTGTTGCTCTGACATACCTGTTGCTCTTACTATCCATTTCAGTAACATTAGCGGCCTTTCCTCTAACCTTCCCTCTGTTGATCAAAACCTCTCCTCCAACAAACCTGATCTTCTACCGAAACTCCGGTGTCTGAAACTACTATATATTTGTATTCCTCTACTTTCTCTATGGTATTGTCTGTATTTTACAGCTGAGGGTAAATTGTCATGATTAAATTAAGATTAAATTAGATAGGCATATGGACAAGATGGGTTGGGTGTGAGGGGGATCAGTCGGGTGTGGGCTATGATGACCTCTGACCGTTTTGGTGAGGTCGGCCTTCATGGTGTTAGTGAGTTGGGCCTATAATTAGGCCTTATAATTAGGGTTGTATGTGAGAAGGATCTGCCTTGTGTGGGCCAATTGGCTCTCTGCAGACTCCCATATTTTATGTTTTATCTTGTATGCTGAGCTATTTCCCAGATTGATAGCAAAATATGTTGTAAACTATAAAAACTTGCTTTTACTGCGACACACACCACGAGAGACATATTATGTTTCCATTGATTATCGAGAAATCAGTTGCAAAGGGATTTAATTTATCAACAGCTAAAATAAAACCAATGATGGATGTTGTGTGTATGTGAATAACAAACTCACTTGCTCTCATGTTCCCGACTTCCACTCTTTGAATTATGAACTCTGTGCCTCAAAATGTTCGTGTCCCTCTCAAACTTATTTTTTATGTGCTGTCTATCTATCCCTTAACTTTGCTGACTTGCTAATTTTGTATATATATATATATATATATATATATATATATATATATATATATATATATATATATATATATATAAACTCTAAAGTGGAACCCATCCAACCAACCTCCCCTTTCTCTGAAATCTCCATCCTAGGAGATTTCACTGTTCTCCACCGACACCACCACTTGTCCTGACTGTCCGTGGTTCGAATTCCATCTGAGAGTAAAAACATCGGAGAATATTAAGGAAACCACCCACCAATTATTTTCATTATTTTAGTTTTAGTTTTAGTTTATTTGCATCAATATATAGTGTCTTAAGACACGGCGCCCGATAGTGGGGAGGGCTATGAAGATCAGGGAAAATGTGGGGTTAAAGACATAAAGAGGCGATATAATGGCTTTTATGATGAAAGTTGGCTCGGGTTTGTTGTTTTTCAACTTGAGAAAACCCCAAAATGAAAAAACCCGAGCCAACCTAACCTAACCTAACAATACCGTAACGTATGGTGACGTATACAAAAAAATAACCAATAATATGGCAGAAACATAGTAACGTGTTGATCATTAGTTCACATAGAGAAAGGCAGAGGGCGATATAGTCGAATATATACGATAAAAGCGCTCCTCAATTATAGTATCAACATGGCTCACCTAGCGGGGTGGCGTCTGTGGGAAACACTGGACAAATATCGTTACAGGTTACAGGTTCTAGGTTCTGTATCTCCCTTAATAGAATTTTTCGAGGGTTGACACTTATTTTAACATGGAGTATAGGTTATTTACATCCTAAATGAAATTTTAAAAATCTGTGAAAATTCTTGGGTTGTTTATATAATAGAAGTTACTGTGGGACACGTAATATGTTGAAGGGGGAGCTCTGCCCCCTCTAAACACCCGTCACTTATGTCATCATAATCTGTTGTACTTCATAGGGGGTCCAATTAAGGAGAAAGTGAATTAACAGACGAAATTAGGCCGCAAATTACAATAACATAGCGGGCCGCCGTTTATGGGAGACTTTTTACACATCATTTTCAATGTTAATTTTCTCCCTTAATCGATTTTTTCAAATTATCAAACTTACATAAAAATGAAGTACAATTTATAGGGATTCCAACATATACAGTCTCTCTCTCTCTCACTCTCTCTCTATTTATATATATATATATATATATATATTATAATGTAAAACTTGCAAAATAAACAAACCAAAACGTATACGAACACAGTAAAAAGACAAAATAACTAATCAAAGTCGCTATGTGGAAACAACGCTTAAGTAAAATAATGATTTATAAATAAAAGAACTCAATATATATATATACTGTATATACAGTATATACAGTATATGATCATTATATATTCCTTCACATATTGCATATATATATATACTGTATATACAGTATATACAGTATATGATCATTATATATTCCTTCACATATTGCATATATATATATACTGTATATACTGTACAGTATATACAGTATATGATCATTATATATTCCTTCACATATTGCATATATGTATATACTGTATATACAGTATATACAGTATATGATCATTATATATTCCTTCACATATTGCATATATATATATACTGTATATACTGTACAGTATATACAGTATATGATCATTATATATTCCTTCACATATTGCATATATATATATACTGTATATACAGTATATACAGTATATGATCATTATATATTCCTTCACATATTGCATATTTGTCATCATCATTATAGAGCTAAGCATGAACAATAGCAAAATATAATAATATTCTTAATTTCTTAATTACAGTTTTAAACAAAATGTTGTCTTTAATGTAATGGTTCACCCGGCAAACTGGATGTTTATTTTAGTTTATTTTATTATATTGATTTATTTGTATTATCTTGACATGTATTTTTTTTGCTTCGTTTGCATTGTTTTGTCAACCCCGGAGGCTGTTTGGTAGAATATAATAAATGTGTCTGGTGTGCGTATTTTGTTTTTGTTTTCTATGTGATTGAGGGAGGCAAAAGGCAGAACTGCCTATAGCGAGTGCCTCCCCCATAGTTGAAAGAGTGACAGGGCCAAACTCAAGGGACGTTCGAGCCAAAATGCGTGGACACACGGAGTTTGAAACAATTTAACTCATAGGAAAAGGGAAAGACTGATTCTGGGAGAGAGTTCCAGAGCTCAGCTGTTGAGTAGAAGAAAGTTTGAGAGTAGTGTTTCACTCTCGGGTTGGAGAGTTGCACAGAGTAGGGGTGGGATTCAGTTGCAAGACGGGTACCACGTGCCCTACGTAAAGGAGGTGGTATACACTGGGAAAGCTCTGAGGAACACTGATTATTATAGTCGCGATATGTGTATTTAATTGTGAGTGTATGTTTGTGTATTTATTTGTAGATTTGTTATTATTCATGTGTGTTTGTGTGTATTTGTATGTCTGTTCGTGTGTTTTATGTGTTAAAACGGTAAACATATATTTCTTGAAACTGATTCAATTTTTGTAAGTTGGATTTTAGATAATATATATATGCAGAATATATATATATATATATATATATATATATATATATATATATATATATATATATATATACAGTATATATATATATATTTTTTTTTTTCTTCTATATTCCAACTACTCCCTCTCGGGCTTAGGCTGAGAGCCTGTACATTCCACCGCTCAACACGGTGAAGCCTGTGAGGTCTCGTTCCAGTCTGGGGAGTGAGACATGTGAAGCATCCATTCATGGCTCAAAGCAGATCCATCTCTGAAGCGGCTGGTTGCTTCGTTCAAGTGCTTCACTGTCTCACCCTCCAGACTCAGACCCTCACCTATTGAGTAGTTAACTCACTAGGCATTGTCCTTCTGGAGCATATTTTGAATATGGGAATATTCATACAGTGCTATTTAATCAGGGAACAATGAGGGTATTTTTTTGGCATATCGGTGGTAATGCACTGATACTAGGTACAGCACAAATTCAATCCCAATAATATCTTTCCATTGACATATCGGGATTTGAACCCGAGCCCATAGGATTACCAATCCAGTGGCAAGACCACCCCACCACACGTCCCCTACTGTATATATATATATATATATACGGTATATGTACGGTATATATATACAGTATATATATATATACCGTATATATATATATACCGTATATATATATATATATATATATATATATATATATATATATATATATATATATATATATATATACAAGTTTCGTTATGTAAATCAGTAAAGGTTTGATTGTTTTTGATGGAAGTGATTTATAAATTGTTTAGGAAACTATCACTAAACCAAAGTGTCCAGCAAGCAAACGCATGGCACCACATAACATCTCAGCATAATATATCAACATATTAATTTAGTAAACCATAGTGTATAATAAAATGTAAGCGTACGTATATGCGTCACGGGAGACCTACTGTAGTGAAATGTATATTGGTCATACAGTTATTAACCCGGTCAAAATCCAATACGCATTACTGTTCCATTTCTGGCTATTAATATACATTTTTTTTTTCAGATTGGGAAGGGTATGTGGAAGTTAGAGGAATAATTGAGTTAGTATTTACCCTTATAATTCGCACAGATCTTTGAATGAAATTGTGCAATAATAGCCAGAATATACTATCAAAATGCGTCACAATCTTCAAAGTGTTAACATTGATGGTACACGGTGGTATTATTTAAGGTGCGTACAATTAACCCTACTGTACCGGCGACGTCTTCTATATTTTATGCTAGTTACATTTGGACGATTTTATGAAACTTAGCAAGGATATGTGGTAGCTAAATGTATTGATTGAGATAGCCTGTAGCCTTTTAAAAGGGTCGACGTCCTTCCTAAGCTGCATAATGTTGTCTAATAATTGCCAGAATATAATGAAAAGGACGTCACCAGTACTGAATGGGTTAATTGTCCGGATGTTTAGGTAGACAGGATATAGCCATGGGATAATCGATTATGGAAGTTAATGCAGAGTTTTATTATATATATAAAATTATCAAGTAAAGATGTGGTATTCCGGTGTACCACCCGCTTTGTTTACATTACTCGTATGCTTGCAATCACGTTCCCGTGTATCTTGACTGCCGTGGGATACAATAATAGGTTGAGAGCCCCCCTCCTCCCCCCATGACTTATTGTCATTATCATATATATTGCCAGCAGGGCAAATAACTTAAAATAAAAAGTAAAACATAGACCGGAACGTAACCACGAGCGTACGACTTACGTAAACAAGACGACCATATCCACCCGGATAGTACACCCATCCCTAATTTCATAATACCCATATGCCGATTGTGACATAGGTATTATAGAAAATTTAGTTATTTTCAGTATACATTTCATTAAAATGTGTTTGTCCACGTGTCATTAATGTTTTGTTTTGATGATTATGAAATACAGGACCGATTGCCACATTATTCACAGTATCTGGCGTGAAATGAAAGCTGTTTTTTATAGACAACACAACTGTGACAGTGACTAAATTTGTTCAGCCATTGTCTGTTGTTTACGGTGGTGATGGTGTCAATGCAATGCTATCAATAGTATCACTGTAGTTATATTATTACATTAAATACAAAATGAGTGAATACCCTAATGAAAGAATAACGTCTTATATGAGTACCATCTTTGAAATAAGTGTCAAGAGGTTTGCTACCGAGACAACGGAACACTTTCCGTGATTTGTCTTTACGATGGAGTGAGGATCAAACAATGCGGCGAGGAAAACAGCCTTGTGATCACACCTTCCTCAGAAGAGAATGGGCCTCTCTTATGATATTGCATTATATACAGTATATATATATATATATATATATATATATATATATATATACCGGTATATATATATATGTACACATATATATAGTATATACTGTATATATAATCTGACGAGGTATAGCATCAAACTTTTGAGTCTCCGTGGAATATAATGTTGTATTCCAGTTATTTCAACAGTATACATTTTTGTTGTTATTATTCTTACTAAATTACAGGGTCGGTATTGATTGCCAGGAAACGACACCAAAATGGGACGAAAGATCTCAATATATACAGAAATGGGTTGCAAGGTATTAAAGTTACATCACTAATTAGGCAAACGTTTTAAATCTCAAAACTAATGGGGCTAAACATGAAGTAGAAGGAGGTCCAGAACAATCAAGTGCCTCGCCTAAAAGAGGCAAGGCAGTAAGTTAATCACGTTTGTTAACCTATTCAGTACCGGCGCTGTCCTTTTATCATTACTCTTGCTACTATTACACGATATTATTCAACTTAAGAAAGACGTCTAACAATTCAGAGGCTACAGACTATCTCAACTGATCTTTTCAAGTGTTATATATTCTTCCAAAGCTTCGTAAAACCGTCTAAACGTAGTTGATATCAAATACAAAATACGTCATTGGCACATAAGGGGTTAATAGATGGACTGAAGGAGCTGGCCATATAAACTGTCTGTATCTAGGTGTCATTATATGCTAATGGTTTTGTTATTGCATAATTAGTCCTAACTTTAACCCCTTATAATTATATAGGTGACTTTATTTTAATTTTATTCTAGGTATATATAGAGGATCCTATATATGCAGTTTAAGACAGATCTGTTGTAGCAAAAGGGTTAAGGGAGATAGTTTGAAGGCTTTTACTTTCTGGAGGCCCTTTCTAAGCTGAATAATATCGTCTCATAGTAGCCGTAATAAACCTAAATGGACGGCGCCGGTATTGAAAGGGTTAATTATCGGTTTAATTTCGTTCCCTAAAAGAGTTTGGCCGGTTAACAAAAATGTAAAATATAAATGAATGAGTTTATTCGTTTAACGTATTACTTTCTATCAATAATCATTATTTCGATGTAATTTATTGCTATCAGCAAAGTACATTATTGTTAGATGTCATCGTCCCATTCTGCATGTTAACTATAATATATGAAATACATCATAAATATAGGACAAAAATAATAAAATTAAATAATTACCAACAATTAATAAAATATCATTAACCTTTTCCATTACGTAACTTGCATCATATTCTGGTTATCATTAGACGATTTCTTTACTTTTTAATCTACCTATTCGACTCAAATGGGTAAATACGATCTCAATAGACCCTCTTAGTAACATAGGTCCTTCTTAAACTTGATAAAATCATATAATTTTAGCTAAAATCAAAGGTAAAAAGGCGTCATGGTAGTGAAAGGGTTAAATGGAGATGGGCCGGGTTTTTTTTGGTCTATTTATTAATTCATTCCTTTATTTTTTAGTTTCCTCCCTAGACCTCCATCAAGCTTAAAAAAGAAACCCAAACCCTCGTTCAAGATAAATTTGTAAATTTTTCGATAGAAAAATGCCCCGGCCAAAGGCCGGTTCCTCTTAAAATGTCAGGCTTGCTTTCGCTCGCCAGGGAAAAATCGACACCTAAATGGCACGAAAGGTCTTAAAATTGTCAAACAAAATGGGGGGAAAGGCATTAAAATCGCCAAACTATTGGGCCGAACGTCTTATATTCTCAAACCAAATTGGGCTTAGCACAAGGGAGAAACGGGATCAGAAAACGACCCAGCTCTCCTTAAGGACAAATTGCGCAAACACCCATTATACTACATTCAAAATATATCCCGCGGAAAATAATGTGAACGTTTATAAAGAGACAAGGTAGCCGTAAATATCATCCTGGATTTTGTGGAGAGTTTACTCCAGTTTTATAGACCATGAAGCAGGGGGTACAACATCGACACCCGAGTATCCAATATAATTATTATATTATATGTACGTTATTTTGCAAACATATATTTAACCCTCCTGGCCCGGGATGCCTCTCCAAAGGACGGAGCTCGTATCCGGGCCGAAAATCAACAAAAGTAAACTAAGGCTAATCTCGCTTAATATATTACCTACATTAATCAAACATATATAGAAATGGGCGCCTTACCTTGCCGCGTAGAATGGCGTTGAGTAGAGCTCTCTAGCTCAACTGGTTCCGGAGTGATGGTGATGGAAGTGGAGGTAAATTTTCCCGCGTATTTACCTCGGGGCATCCGAACACTCAACCGCAGCCCCGGCTACGACGCCCAGTTGCACTCGTTGCTCCACCCGCAATTATGCCGGGAAGCGATTTGATAGTGTTTTATTGTTTATTATGTCATTTATTATAGTTATTATGTTATTTTCATTCTATAAAGTTATTTACATGAAGTTATTTGTGTCTCTGTCACTTATTACTTAGTTTTATTATTATTATTATTATGATTATAGTGTCACTTTCACTGGACTTTGATAATTGATAGTGTCATTTTCACTTTTATGTATTGTTAGGTAAGCTAATAATATATATTGGTCACTTTCACTTGTTCATATTGTTATTAAGGCACTTATTATTACTTGTGTGTGTCTCTTTCACTTATACTTAGTTTTATTATTATTATACTGTCACTTTCACTGGACTAGGCTTATTGATAGTGTCATTCTCACTTATTATTGTTAGAAATATATATTTTAGTGTCACTTTCACTTGTTCATATTGTTATTGATGGCACTTATTATTACTTATATGTGTCCTTTTCACTTATACTTAGTTATATTATTCTTCTTAGCCTACATTTGAGTGTCACTTTCACTGTTGTCACTTCCACTTCAAAAGATTATTAGAGTGTGGAAGTCGTTGAAGCAGGTGCCAGCACACAGTTCAACTTGACACTCGAGGCATTCCCAAGTGGTTTTTGTGGTTTTGCGGGGTCTTCTTGTTGTGTGGCTGCACACATGGCACCTCTTCTGGATTCTGCTTTTACTACCTGGTACTTTGAAAAGAAGGGCATTGAGCTGGTGCTTCCTGAAAAATTCAGCACACCCCATTCTGTCCAGGTGGCCTGGTCCTTGTAGTGGCCTCCCTGGTGTACCCGCATGTTTAGCCAGGAGCTCAAGTATCACCTGTTTGTGGAACTTCCTCAGGGACTTGTATTTCTTGGCTCCTGGAGTCCTCAGACGGTAGATGTTGTAGGCATTGAGGACCGACATATCTACCGTATGCAGGATAAACTTCTTGTACCACCTGCAAGATGTTCGCATGCAGTCGATGAAGCCGGACTTGTCAACGAGGCGCATGTTTAGGTTGTAATCCAGGACAGCAGCTGGTTTCTGGACGGGGTTCTTGGTTCTTCGGTCCACCTTCCCTGTGGCGACCATCTCGGCCTTGTGGCATGTGCTGAGGAGGTTGACCTTCCGCTGGTCATGCCAGTGAATGGAGAGGATGGGGCCACTCTTCTTGTGGAAGATGTCCGTCTTCTTCGTCTTGGTTAGGAAGCCTGGCATGCCCTTCCTCTTGGCCTTGACTGTGCCGACAGTTCCGGTCTTGCGGTCATGGAGTTACTTGGTCAGGATAGGCGACGTGTAGTAATTATCTGTGTAGAGGATGTGGTTTTGATTGAAGTGCCTCTCCATCATCTTCTTCACTACAGCGCCACCAAAACCAATGAGGGGGTCAGTCACAATTTCTCCACCCTTGCCGCTGTACACCACAAAGTCCAGCACATACCCCGTCAAACAGTCGCAGAGGACGAAGAGCTTGATGCCGAAGCGGTGTCTCTTGGACGGGATATACTGTCGGAAGTGCAGCCTACCACGGAACAGGACCAGAGACTCGTCGAGGCACATCTTCTGGAAAGGAATCAGGTAGGTGGTGAACCGATGACGTATCATGTCATACACCTTCCTGATCTTCCATAATGAGTCGGGAAGGTGGACTGCAATGTTGTTTGTCAGGTGGAGATAGGAGAGGATGTCGAAGTACCTGTCCCTGGACATGTACTTGCCAAATGCTGGAGTCGTTATGATGTCGCCAGTGATCCAGTAGTCTGCCAGAGAGTGCTTCCTGATATGTGTCATCAGCATTGTGAGTGCCAAGAACACATATAGTTCTGCCAAAGTGACAGCTCTCCATGCCACCATCTTGGCACTGGTCTTCCTCCCAAGAAAGTTGGCACAGGTCTCATGATGGTTGTTGGTCTCCTCGACGAGGTATTCCATGACTTCATTGTCATAGAAGCCACAGAAAAGTTCACTTTGGGTAGCATCTGGGCCACAGGGAAATGTTGGTGACACCCCGGAACTCATCTGTACCTCGTCAAAGGCAGGACAATCTGGCTCAAAATCAGCCCCATCTGTCCACACAAACAGGTCGGATGCTGATGCTCGAGCACGTGCAGGTGCAGCAGGCAAACGCCCTGGATGCCCTGGCACACGCCCTTGGCCACGCGGACGCCCTGCACGCCCACGCCCATGCCCAGGGGCAGCGGCGTCGGCAGACTGACCACATCCACGAGCTCGCCCTGTAACTCATCTTGCCGGGACTTCCTCTTCCTGTTCCTGTTCCTGTTCCTCTTCCTCCTCAGGCGACGTCAGGTCATCTGGGGCAATGTTGGGGTCGTCAGCATCCTCTTCAGGAGACAATTCGGGTGAAGAAGGGACCGGGCGTCGGCGGCATGGGGCGCGGGAGGCTGCGGGAGGTTCAACAATGGGAGCCTCGGCCTCGGGAGTTGGGCTCCTTTTGCGGCGAGCCGAGGGCTTCTCCGCCTCAAATAATGCTCTGCGGTGTGTTGAGGGCTGTGGCACACTAGTAATACCACTTGAAGAGGCCCTTTGCTCATCCTGAAGGAGAGATGAAGCCGAGGGCTGTGGGTGACCCACGCGGCGTCCCGGGTCAAGGCGTCGGGACAAAGGAATGTGGGTGGTTGCTAGACCAGGGTCGGCATCACTATCACTGTCTTCAGCTTCCCTAGCCTTTTCTGCGGCTGCCCTGCGTGCTTTTTTAGCTGCACTTTTCACCAAAGATTGTTTATAAAAATATTTGCCCACTTTCAAGGGCGTACGGGCAGGCAAAGGGGAAGGTCCTGGGCTAGGGCTAGGCCTAGGCTGACCTAGCAAAGATGGCGAAGGGGTAGGCCTAGGTTCTAGCACACTTGGAAGTTCAATAGCACCTTCCTGAAACACTTCCACATCAGGATCATCACTACTGTCTCCCCCCTCAAATAAATCAACATTATCGTCGTCTCCAAAGCCAACAAAATCGTCATCTTCGCTTGCACTTATAAATTGTTCTTTGTCCACCAAGCTTTCGCCACTGCTCTCTTCAATCTCAAAAAGTTCTCGCTGTATAGCACTATCACTCAACAAACGCTTCACTTTCTTTCGTTGAGGTTTCTTCTCGGTTGCAACAGGCGTCGAAGTTGCGAGCGGGGTAGCAGTGGGGCGCGCAGGAGGTTGCACCGAATCGGACTCATCGGAATTCATTTTTTTAGTATAACTCGCTATGGAGGCCACGTAGGAACTGATAACGGTAGTAGTTGAGGCTTGGTGGCGCTGCGGTCGCCCCTGCAAACTAAAATTTGGCCGCGCGAATTTTGAAGCACGCTTTCAAGCACAGGGATTTTAAAAGGACACTCGGGCTCCTGCCCTTTTTTCGTGGTGTCATTTTAAAATGACACCCGGGCTGGAAGTGTTAATGGCATAATATTTAGTAGATAATGTTTAGTACGCATCCCTCTTCCATTTTATGGTAACCGAAGCTGCACTCTGAATAACACAATACACAATCTAGTGCAAAATTTCTTTCCTCAAATCTCCCTAAGGGTTGTGTTCAAGACTGAGTCGGAGTCCACAATATCTCGGATGTATCGTTCTAAAGACCGAGTACCTGGTGATTTGCAGTCCTCTATTGTATATTTGTTTAAATGTGATAGTTGTAATGCTTCATATGTGAACAAAACATAAAGGCAATTACAAACAAGCATTACTGAACACAAGGGAAGGTCATACCGAACGAATAAACCTCTTACCAAACCTGCATAGTGAAGCCTCGGACCACATCATAACAGCCGATAATTTTACAATATTCTTCAAGGGACAACAGTTTCCGAAAAGGGGCTCCAGCCCTGACGCTATTCTTGACTTAAAGTGTGCTAGCTTAATAATCCAATAGGGTTGATAGCCTCTGAAGTCCTATTTTAACTAAAAAAAATGAATATTGTCCAAGGGAATGAAGTTCTCTAATAGAGGCTCCAGTACTGAAGCTATTGTTGACTAACAGTGTGCTGGCTTGCTAATCCAGAAGGGTTGATAGCCTCTGAAGTCCTATTTTTACTACGTAGTCCTAAAGCCATGACGTGAGTGACAACAGTTAATTCTCACTCACCATCTTCGCCCTTCCCTTGGGGAGGTGTGGTGGAGTGTTCATGCCACTGGACTGGTAATCCAATGGGCCCTGGTTTGAATCCCGATGTGTCAATGGGAAAATATTATTGGGATGGAATTTGTGCTGTACCTAGTATCAGTGCATTACCACAAACCCACCGAAAAGCCTCCCAAAATACCCTCGTTGTTCCCTGATTAAATAGCACTGTATGAATATTCTCATATTCAAAATATGCTTCAGGGGTACAATGCCTAGTGAGTTAATTGCTCAATAGGTAGCGTTCTAAAAGTGAGGGTCCGAGTCAAGGGGGTGATGCAGCTTCAGAGATGGGGCTGCTACGAGCCGTGAGTGGGCAACCGGGCCCCTGCATCTTACTCGGGGGTGAGACAGTGCTCACTGGGGCGAGGCATCTTCAGAGATATGGCTGCTTCGAGCCGCGGGTGGGCAACCGGGCCCCTGCATCTTGCGAAGGCAAGATAGCAGGGGCTTAGCTGGTTGTATTTCAAAATGCTTCACATGTCTCACTCTCTAGACTGGAATGAGACCTTACGCGCTTCACCGTTGAATGTGCGGTTGAATGTACTGTACAGGCTCCCAGCCTATGCCCGAGAGGGTACGTAGTTGGAATATAGAAGACAAAATAAAAAAAACAAAAAAACACGAGTACTCAACACCACTAGGCCTACTATGTTTTTATTTGTGTTTAAGGTATTTAGTATTTCACAGTGTATACATAGCAGTTTATTTATTGTTTTCTCAGGTATACCATTGTCATTCTCTATCTATCTATCTATTTTGTCGCTATGATCACCGAAGGAATGACCACAAACGAAACACCCCCAATCACCTCTGTCCCCAGTCAGTCGACGTCCCTCCTCCCTACCAGCACCGCC
Organism: Paralithodes platypus; assembly: GCA_032716605.1. Lineage (NCBI taxonomy): Eukaryota > Metazoa > Arthropoda > Malacostraca > Decapoda > Lithodidae > Paralithodes > Paralithodes platypus. The sequence continues at coordinate 43,431,558 of CM064577.1, read as the reverse complement.
TTTACTCATATACTTCTTCACTCCATCCTTCCACCTCTCTCTCGGTTTACATCTCCCTCTCTGTCCTTCCACCTCACTCTTGTACACCCTCTTAGTCATTATCTCGCTTCCCATACGTTCCATATGGCCGAACCATCTCAAGGTGTTCCTTTTCACACTTTCTAGCACATCTACATCCTCACCACACTTCTCTTGTACTTTCTCATTTGTCTGTCTATCCCTCCATGTAACTCCGCACGCACTTCTCAAGTAACTCATTTCCACCCCTCTCACTCTTGGTTTGAGTCTCTTCACCAAGGTCCATGCTTCGCTCCAGTAAGCCAATGTTGGGATTACCACAATGGCATGCAAGGACTTTTTTACTTAATTTGTTTTATTTTCATAAGTAATTAATCTCCCTTTTATCATATCAGTGCTTTAAGATTCTGTTAACATTAAGTATTTTCCTGTACTTTAATTGTACAGTAATATTGATAGTAATTATGTTAATTTATTGCTAAATCTTCGAAAACATTTATCATTCGTAGGTCTGATGATGATCCAAGTTTGAGATCGACACGTCACAAATAAAGAAAATGTATTTCCTGACATTGGTTTCCAGACAGAACTGCATAATATAGAGTTAACATCACAACATTAATACAGTATGCGCGATCAAAGTATGTAGTTACACTCGCTAGGAAAAAGGAATACACAAAATAATACTAAGCTAGCGTAAATACATAAACACGCACACATATACAGACACAGCTAAATTACAGTATTATTTTTGTCCCAGAACTGTTCATGTTGCCTTTGTCAGCGTTATGAAACATGAGGCCGTTGGAGATTAGGGCCAGAGAGTTAACAACGGCCTGAATATTAAGGGGGGGGGGGGGGGGGAGTGGTTTGTTTTTGGTCCATTTATGCATTCATATATGTCTTTGGTTTCCTCGCTTACCTTCCATCAACCTTAAAAAAAAAAAAAAAAAAAAACACTCCCTAGACCTCTCTTCAAGAAAAATGTGTACGTTTTTTCGGAAGATAATGTCCCGGCCGAAGGCCGTTTATTCTTAAATATACAGACTCGCTATTCCTCGCCAGGAAAAATATCGACACCTAAATGGCATGAAAGGTCTTAAAATTGACAAGGAAATAGGGCGAAAGGTGGCATAATAGCCAAACTAATAGGTCGAACGTCTTATAATCTCAACATAATGAGACTAAACATGAGGGAGAAAGGGGTCGAGAAAAACACTCCGCCTCCCCTTAACAGCGTTGTATAAAGGCCATTCTTTTCATCTCTGTGGGTATGAACGCACACGTTGGTTATTTGTAAGTTAATTGGTGGGTTGGTGATGATATGAATACGGCTTATGAATGTTTTTGGTTTTTATCTTTTGTTTTATTTTTAGAGGAAGGAATTACATTTTCGTTTTACCTCTTCAGCACCATGACGCCTTTTTACTTTAATTTTGGCTAAAATTATATGATTTTATGTAGTTTAAGAAGGACCTATATTGCTAAAGGCGTTTATTGAGATCGTATTTTCCCATTTGAGTCGTATAGGTAGATTGCAAACTAAAGACAATCGTCTAATGGCAACCAGAGTATGATGAACAATACGTAATAGTGATGAAGGGGTTAATGATTATACGTACAAGGTGTGCATTAGTGTGTGTGGGTGTGTGTGTGTGTGGGTATGTGTGTGTGTGTGTGTGTGTGTGTGTGTGTGTGTGTGTGTGTGTGTGTGTGTGTGTGTGTGTGTTGGAAATCACTGCTAGTGCTGTGATTGAATATGTCCATATAATTTTCATATTAATAGCACATAATAAACATAATAATTTAACATATTAGATGAAACCCTACATATATTGCGAACATAAATAATATGGTATACCCGATTAGAGACAAAGCAAAAACAAAACAAAATGTATAAACAAAATATGCAATATATAAACATCAGCTGTTCATATTTCTGCCTGCTTGTATTATTATTTTCTCTCCTAATAATTTGCAGGAGCATAGGGCATTATGCTTTACATCATATTTAAATGTTGCTTAGATGTGATAACAACAAATCTAGACCATGATGATTACTTTTGTTCTATTTGTTCGGCAATGCACTAACGCATCGTGCAATATATCACAATGATATTACTAATAAAAAATAAGCTAATTCTCGCATTAATTCTCCATCATTTCATTGGGAATCAAGGATTTTGTAAAGATGACTTTTAACCCTTTGCTTGTTAAAGGTCATTTCCATGCTGCATTCAACCGTACAACCACAGGAAATAATTTAGCAAAACATAAATAATAAATAAATAAATAAATATATAAATAAACAAAATATAATGATAATAATACAATTACTAATTACTCCATCGCGTTGAAAGGGTTAGAGTATATTAGTTAAGGGGAGATGGGTCGTTTTTCAGGTCCACCTTCTTCCTTGTGTTTAGTCCCATTAGTTTTCAGATTTTAAGACGTTCGCCCCATTCCTTTAGCGCTTTTAAGACTGGTCGCCCCATTTCTTTGTCAATACTAAGACAGGGCCAAAATCAAGGGACGTTCGAGACAAAATGCCTGCACACACGGAATTTGAAGCAATTTAAGTCATAGAGAGAGGGAAAGACAAATTTTTGGAGGGAGTTCCCAAGCTCAGCAGTTGAATAGAAGAAAGACTGAGAATAACGTTTCACTCTAGGTTTGGAGAGTTGCACAGAGTAGGGGTGGGATTGTGTTGCACGACGGGTATTACGTACCCTACATAGAGGTGGTGGTATACACTGGGAAAGCTCGGAGGAACATTGATTATTGTATTAACAATAGAATAGCGAGAGAGATGCAACATTGCGGCGAAGAGAGAGAGATTGCAGATAATATTTGGTGAGTGGACAGGATTTAATGATACGAAAGGCTTTCCTTTCTACTTTGTCTAAAAGTGCTGTATGAGAGGATCATCCCCACACATGTGAACATTACTCAATACAAGGACGCACTGTGCCCCTGTACAGAGCAAAAAGCTGCACAGGGATAAATAACCCCTTGAGGCGGTTGAGCACACCCAGCTTCTGGGAGGCTTCCTTAGCAAGACTGGTAATATGGTCCTTCCAAATGAGAGCAGAAGAAAAGAGACACCGAGAATATTGAGATAAGATGAAGGATTGATTTTTGTATTGTTGAAGTGTAAGTGATAGTCCTCTGGGAGTTCCGGACAGGTAGTGAGATGAAGACATTGGGTTTTGGAAGCATTAAAGGCAACAAGGTTTTCTCTGCCCCAATTGGAAATAGTTGTTAGATCAGAAGAGAAGTGTTGCATGGTTTCATACGTTTGTTTTTGCTGGCTGGGGCATTCAGGAAATCTAATTGAGTAGTGTAAGGTATAGTCGTCTGCGTATGAATGGATGGGAATGGAGGTACAGTTGAGAAGATCATTTATGAAAATTAGAAAGAGAATGGTAGATAGGACAGAGCCCTGAGGAACACCGGAGTTGATAGGATGAGGAAATGAGCGATGGCCGTCCACAACCACAGCTATGGAACGGCCGGAAAGGAAATTAGAGACAAAGGCACAGATGGAGGGATAGAAACTGAAGGAGGGTATTTTAGAAATTAAAGATTTGTGCCAGACTTTATCGAAGGCCCTTGATATGTCTAGTGCAATAGAAAAGGTCTCACCGAAGTCCCGAAAGGAGGATGATCAAAAGTTAGTAAGATATTATTATGTTCCTTCCAGCAACCAACTATACTCCTAAAATCGATTAATGAAATTTACAAACACATGTGGCAGTCCGTGGATTCGAACCCAGGATGCTCACACCGAAAATCAACACCTTATGCATCGCACCACGAAGACAGTATGAAAGAAGATCACCTTTATAGCGACCCTTAACCCTTTGAGTACCAGTAACTTGTGCTATTTTTCATTCTAGCTATATTTAGACGATATTATGCAGCTTGAAAAGGATCTGTGGCAGTTAAATTGGTTGGTTGAGATAGTTTGATGTCTTATTATTGCTAGAAGTCCTTCCTAAGCTTAATATAATAGTCTAATCAGTGCCATAATATACTCAAAGGGATGTCACCGGTACTGAATGGATTAAGGAACCCATACTGGCGATCTGAGAGTAGATTATGAGAAGAGAAATGCTTAAGAAATTTGCAAGCAAGAATAGCAATTGGATGATAGTTAGAGGGTTGAGAGCGGTCACTCTTCTTTGGGGCAGGTTGAATAAGAGCAAACTTCCAGCAAGAAAGGAAGACGTTTGGGGATAGACAGAGACGGAATAGTTTGCATTGGCAGGGAGTCAGCACGAAAGCACAGTTTTTGAGTACAACAGGCGGAACACCGTCTGGACCGTACACCTTCTTAGTATTAAGACCCAGAGAGGGTAGAAAATACATCTTTAGAAGAGATTATGCTATTAGGCATAAGTAGGAGAAAGGTGGAGAAGGAGAAATAGCACCAGTATCATCCAAGATGGAGTTTCTAGCAAAAGTTTGAGCGAAGAGTTCAGCTTTTGAGTAAGAAGTACAAAGGAATACAAAGGAAATCAAGCAACAACAGACCTAGTGGCCCTTCTAGGCTGCTTGTCCTCCAAAACACTGAGGATCAAGTGTCCAAACAGTGATTTAGAGTGGGTAAGGGAACATTGGAAAGGGAACTACTGCCCTGGAACTAATGTCCGTGGCAGGATTAGGAAGTTAGTAGGGGACATATGGGTTTGTAACTGAGGGGGGAATCAAATAAAGTTATTAATTTACAAACGCAGTCAGTCGCGGGTTTGATGCAAGATATTTGTCTACGCGAAGTTTAAATGAATCAACGGTGCTGCAGTCTATAACGTCCTGGGGAAGCCCATTCCACAAGTTGACAACTCGATTGAAGAAGAAATTCTTAGATTTGTGTGAGTTAAAAGATTTAGCAATAATTTTGCAACCGTTTCCCCGCGTGTAATTAGATTGGTTGATAGTGAAGTACTTACGACAGTTCATACTGTCGATGCCTTTGATGATTTTGAACACTTGAATTAGGTCGCCTCTTAATCTGCGCTGGGTTAAAGGAAATAGATTTAATTCTCTAAGACGTTCTACGTATGGTTTGTTCTTTAGGCTAGGTATAATTTTGGTAACTCTACGTTGAACTCGTTCTAGCTTGTCTATATCTTTTTGGTAATACGGGCACCAGGATTGAACGCAGTATTCCAGAAGAGGGCGGACTCAGGAATTGTAATGGGTTAGGATAACTTCTTTGGATTTATGCTCAAATGACCTGCCTATAAAGCCAATTATTTTGTTTGCTTTCTTAACAACTTCTGAACATTGTTGACTCGGTTATGGGTTACTCGATATTGTTACTCCCAGATCGGTTTCTCTGTTTACATTCTTAAGCTGCGTGTCATTCATTGAATAGTTTGCTTTCTCATTTTGGAATCCAATATGAAGTACTTTACATTTATCCGCATTGAAACTCATTTGCCAAATTTGGGCCCAACATGACAACTTATCTAGCTTGTGTTGCATATCGTCAACTTGTTCTTTTGAGAGTACGCTATTTGCAATTTTTGTATCGTCAGCAAATTTTGAGATTGTACAGGTGAGACCCTCATCTATGTCGTTGAAGTAAATTAGAAAGATAATTGGTCCTAGTACCGATCCCTGGGGTACCCCGCTACTTACATTTGTCCATTTAGATGCCTTACCGTTTATGATTACTCTTTGCTTTCTGTCGCTGGAGCCAATTTTCTATCCATTTCAACACATCGTCTTGTATTCCAAGCGCTTTTAGTTTTAGCAGTTAACGTTTGTGGGGAACTTTGTCAAAGGCCTTTTGAAAATCAAGTTATATAATATCTACAGCTTTACTCTCATCATAGAGGTTGAGGATATCGTGGAAGAAGTCTAGGAGGTTTGTTAAACAGGAACGTTTTTTACGAAAGCCGTGTTGAGTATCTTTAAGTATGTTATTTTCCTCTAAGTGATTTACGAGTCTGTTTCTTATGAGTGTTTCGAGCATTTTACTACAACTGAGGTTAAGCTAATTGGACGATAGTTACTGGGTAGGGATTTGCTGCCTTTTTTCAATATCGGTGTTACGTTGGCTAGCTTCCACTGATCAGGCATAGTTCCAGACTGCAAGGATTTATTGAATAGCAATGTCAGTGGTTTGGAGAGCTCATCCTTAGCTTCCTTTAGAACTCTAGGTGAGATTGTATCAGGTCCAGGCGTTTTATTTACCTTGAGTTTATCTAAACATTTCAATACTTCTCTCTCTGTAATGGTGATATTGCTTAAAAAACATCAGAATTATCAATTTGAATCGGTGATGCGATAGGGATATCACTGAGGTCTTCTGTTATACAAACTGATGCAAAGAAGGTATTGAGGGCATTACTCATTTGTACTTGGTCTTTGGTGTATTCTCCATTTTCATCGACTAATGGTTGAAGTTGTTACTTCAACTGTTGGACCAACAGTTGAAGTAACAACTTTTGTCTTTCTGATATAACTATAGAATTCTTTTGGGTTTGTTTTACTTTGATTTGCAACATGTAACTCCAGGATCTTTTTACTTTGCTTAACACCTTACGAGCGGCCTATGCGGTTTATTTATGTGTACCGCCCAGCGGGGTGTTTTTAGCCAAAATAGGGCTGTTTACGTGATCATTTTCATGCCTAAATAAGACCCAGAACGTAAAACAAGTATCTATCCCTGAAAGGGCATAAACAGAGCTTTCGAATGACACCATAACGATCCTTGTATGATGGATAGTTTTCTTGCAATAACCGTGCAACGCGAGTGCAAAAAGCAGGTAATTCGGTACTTTCGGTACATAATTGAGTATGTAGCGAGTGAGAGAGGGAGGAGGGAGCTGAGATTTGTGTCAGTAGGTTCGCCGCGGTGGTCTGGAGCAGTCATACGCTCGCTAGTCTCCTGCCACCACTTGTCTCTCTCTCTCAGCCACATTACGTGCTGAAATTGCCACTCGAGTTATGTCGAGCGCCGCCACATAGTCCAGCTTTATTTAACTCGACTTAAGTGGTGAGCCGCTTTTTAAGGGTTAATTAACTTTTTGGCTTTGCATCGTAGTTCTACAAATTTCACCCGTTCTTCGTCATTTTGTGAGGATTTTAAGCTATCATTAGCAATCTTTTTAGCAAGTAAACTGTCTGAAATCTCTTTATTCCACCATTTGGGCTTATCATCATGGACTGTACGCCGTATTTTCGACAGTATGCAGTCATGCACTGATTTTAGGTAAGTAGTTGCAAATAATTCCCAAGATGTATTTATGTCGTTATTGTTATTTAGAAAGTTCAAGTCAGTATCTTTAAATATAGCTCTAAGCGTACGGAAGTTTGCTTTCTTGAAATTAGGGACTTTCTCGATGCTGCTATTTGGTTAGTTACTAGTCAACTTTAAACTGAAATTTATCGTACGATGGTCGCTGTTACTGAATTCATCACCAACATTCAAATTCTCTAATAATTCTTCTTTTGTTGCAAGGGGACTTCACTCTAACATCAATTCTGTACACCAATTTCTTCAAGCAGAATCCCGTACTCTCCTTTTTTTGACAGAGACTCAAGTAACATCCACATCTGACACATCTAGATTTAATTTTCCAGGTTATCAACTGCTCCAAAATTTCAGACCTAAAGGAGGTGTATGTTGCTTCGCAAAATCTGAAGTTGCCCTGGAGGAGGTTACTGGTTTCAGTTGTCCCTATTTTGATTATTCTATATACAAATTAATTTATGCTGGTAAATTTAAATACATATGTTGCATCTACCGTTCCCCAAATACGCCACCAGAGCAAATTCTTTTTGATTCTCTGTCCTCACAACTCGGTATCCTCAACTTAAATGCTTCTTCTGAAATCACTGTGTTGGGTGATTTTAATGTCCATAATGTTGAATGGCTCACTCATTCAGCCAGGACTGATGATGCTGGTCTTGAATGTGAGCTATTTGCAGACTCATTTAAACTCACTCAACTAGTCAACCAACCCACCCGTGTACCAGATAATCCTGATCATAATTCCCACCTACTGGACTTATTTCAACCAATTCAGAAAATTATGATGTTACAGTGAGGTCCCCACTTGGATCTTCTGATCACTGTGTTACGTCCTGGGATATATAAACACTGGGCTCTTTCTATTGGACTAGGTATGCGGCAACAAGCAACAACGGAAAACGCTAGATCCATCCCTTATCTATAAACCCAGGCAACAAACCACCCTAAACCGTCAAGAGTCCTGCCTGGACAACGAGGTATCCTATGACTCGGTTACAGGATGCACGCACTATAGACTGCTGATAGTCAAGCAGGCTATATAAAAGATCACACAATTAAGTTGGCTTAAAGCTTCAAGGTAAAGATAGATGATGGAATTAAATTGCAGAAACAATTTAATAACAAACTAGAAGAAAGTACATTTAACGTTACGTTAATTAATACAACTAATCACCCCTGCGTGAAAGAAGGTGAAAGCAAACAGTCCTCAAAACATCGTACCGGTAGACAAGATGCAGGGTTCTAAACTGCATCCGGCTACTGTAGGATCTGATGCTTAGCAAAGAAAGTACATTACGGATTTAGAGAACTCTCAACTCATAAGCAGGAATAAATACTAGTGATAGGACCTACAGTGTATAATGGCATAGGTATAATTAAATAAAGGCAGCAACTCGCAACATAACCACATACAGGTGTGCTTCTCACTCTTAGTCAGGCAAGCCTGCTCGGACAGAGTCACACCCTGACTCACAATGCTCACAAAAACGGTAAACTGTGGCACAATAACAAGCATACAGAAATAATAAACCCCTAGCTGTTAATCTGCCAGGTGGCAGAGGTCTAGCCGGAAGGATATAGGCTTCGGATACCCGGGCTGAGCCACCTGCTCTAGCCTAGGGACGTTCCCAAGTCTGTGCGCCAAATTACTCTAATTGAAAGGGTGCTCTCTTGAGAGACTCAGATCGCAAGTATCTGACTCTCTCCTGGAGACCCTAAAACAAAAGCAAGACGTGCTAGCGCAGTGCTGAGTGGACTAGGCAAGGGCTCTCACACAACACAACACTAGACACGCAGGGACACAGACAAGAAAATGCCCCCAGACTCCCACGGGTATCCTAGTAAAGTCGTGCGGGTCCACAGGACCCGCACCAACAGACTTTACTTAAAGGATCGCAAAAAGCCTCCCCTCCGGTCTAACCCCTGCTAACCTGACACAAGAACACACTAGCAAGCATGAAACCACCAAATATGAGACAACAAAAAAGCTTCCTAGGTCTCATTAACAATTACGTCTCTGCATAAGGCCCAAAATCCTATCTAATTATCTGAGAGCTCGTCGTTAATACAATAATAGATATAAGGTCTATCAAGGGGATGGGATAATTAAATAGATTGGTGAAGTAGTGGAAGTAGTTTTAAGGTATACAAAGTAAGAGAGAAAGTTTCTAAGTGGGGTTGAGAGGGATAGATATCAAGGGGGTCCGAAGGGTATGACAGTGAGGTGAGCTCTGAGTCTTGAATCTGTCTGGACCCCACCCTAGGCATACAAAATACATTCCAGGCTTGGCAACACTCAACACAGTTGCCGGGTCAAAATCGTCTACCCCGTGCGTGAGTCGAAACTAAGCCAACGTTGCAATCGGATGCATATGGCAACGCTTCAGGCTCGTCCCAAGCTAGACTCTCCGCGCGAAGCATCATCCCCCAGCCGGTCTCTCTCTCCTGCTTGTCTCCTCCCACTCTCACTAGACTTACATCTTATATATTATAATGAAACAATCAACTATCGAGAATAAAATATACTAAGATGCGTTGGTTAAGAATAAGGGCAGCTACAAGCTGTGAAACAACATAAGAATATCCCAGACATTAGTTACGTTGTCGTAGGATATATACTAAGGAAAAGCCTGCCGGCCCGCTGCCGCCAGCCGGTTTCTAAACGGCTGGGCAGCCGACGCGCGCGCACGCCCGCACGTGGCTACTATGCAGAAGCATCACACCTCCCCCAAGATATAAGACCCTTCACTAAGTTCTTCATATCTAACAGAAAGCTTCTCATAGTACCACACACTGTTGCGACACAAGGCACTATTTATAAAAAAAATAAAGACTGTTGCGCTCCACCGAGCAGGTTCAACTAACTTATCGACAATAAGCGAAAACATTCAACTTAGATACTGCTACAACATTTTATACAAAATTCTACCCGTTATAAAAATAAAGAGTTTTTATAAGGTTTTTGCTTTTTTAATTTGTTTTTTTCGGCTGAACTACAGTGACAGCCTATTTTCCTCCACACTCAACCCTCAATCCTGTGGCAGTCTAACCAACATCATCCACCCTTGATAGACAATCCACTATCACGTTATCAGAACCGGCAATATGGCGTATGTCCAGATTATACTCCTGAAGCATGAGTGACCACCTGGTCAGCCTCATATTCCGGTTATGAAACTGATTCAAGAATTTCAGAGGGTGATGATCGGTATAAACCACTACGACTGGTCCGAAAGCAAGAACTATATACATCGAAGTGCCTGAGCGCCAGCACTATCGCCAGGAGTTCTTTTTCAATTACAGAGTAATTCCTTTGTGCACTATTGAATTTTTTACTGTAAAAACTCACTGGATGTTCGATACCTTCATCATCTGTCTGTAACAAGACAGCCCCAGCCCTACGCCACTGGCATCAGTCGCCAGCTGAAAAGGTCTGCTGAAGTCCGGGGCCCTGAGTATGGGGTGGGTACGTAACAGGTGTTTCACCAAGGAAAACGCCTCTGCACACTCAGGAGACCACCGGAACTTCTTGTCCTTAGATAATAAGTCAGTTAAAGGTGCAAGTACAGTCGAATAGCCTTTGATGAAGCGACGATAATAGACTATCATACCTAGAAACCACATGATTTGTTTCTTAGTCGTAGGCTGGGGAAACTGATCGATGGCTTTGATCTTTGTCTGTGGAGGGCACACCTGACCCATCCCCACCTCGAACCCCAGGTACAAAACTGTGGCTTTGACAAAATCGCACTTACCCAGGTTTACCACCAAACCTGCTTCATTCAGTTTATTAAAAAGCTGTCCGATGTGAGCACAGTGACTGTTAAAATGATCGTCGTATATTATGACATCATCTAGGTACACCGTACAGTTGGGAATGTCGGCTACAATGTCGTTAATTAATTTCTGAAACGTTGCAGGGGCATTTTTCAGGCCCTTACTGGCATAACATGGCAACGATATGTGGCACCGTCCACCACAAACCCACACACCTCTCGCGCTCGCTCAGACAAGGGCACTTGCCAATAACCCTTAACAAGGTCTATCTTAGTGAGGAACTTGGCTTTTCCTATCTTATCCACACTGTCGTCCACGCGAGGGAGGGGGTAGGCATTTGTGGGGGTTAAACCATTCAACCTGCGGAAATCTATACAAAGCCGCACCTTGCCATCTGGTTTGGGCTGCAGTGTGACGGGGGAAGTCCACCTTACTGCACCCTCAGAAATCAGCCCACGTTTCAGCATATAATCCAGCTCTTCCCTAAGTGCTGGTAATTTAATAGGGGGAACACGGTATGGCACTGATTTAAAGGGCGGGTGGTCCCCAACATCGACATCGTGCACCGCTTGAGTAGTGAGGCCAGGATGCTCCGCGAAAACAGCTGGGTTTGAATCAAACAAGTGCTGCACAGCTACACGCTGTTGCTCAGGCAGGTGCAATATCAACTCGTGAGCCACTTGTCTAGAATTCCCCGCCCACTGATCCGCGGAAACATGACAATCCCAATTATCCTCCCCCGCAGCTTGACCGTCCCTTCCTCCTTCTCCACCAAGATCGCTGCAGATCATCACCGGGACAGTGAGAGGCTCGGAGGGGCGCCTCACATACTCTTTCATCAGATTTACATGGCAAAGTTGGTTCTTTTTCTTGCGATCAGGAGTAGCTACTAAATAGTCGAGATCAGAAACCTTCCTTACAACCCGATACGGACCAGAATACTTGGCAGACAAGGGGTGTCCCACCAGAGGCAGTAGTATCAGTACCTCCTGATCTACTTCAAACTCCCTCAGCTTCACCTTCTGGTCGTATCTGTCCTTCATCTGAGCTTGTGAACTCTTAAGGTTCCGACCTGCTACCTCCAAGCTCCTTAGCATTCTCTCACGGCTTTCAACTACATACTTTAGAAGCGAGTATGGCTTTGTGACTCCCTCCCAGATCTCCTTGACTATGTGGAGGGGCCCCCTGACCCTGTGTCCAAAAACCAACTCGTTCGGGCTAAATCCCAAGCTCTCCCCAGGTACTTCTCTCGCAGCAAATAAAACGTATGGGAGACCTAGATCCCAGCCCTTCCCATTTTCCATGCAATAACACCGCAACATACTCTTGAGAGTCGAGTGCCACCTTTCCAAAACTCCCTGACTCTCGGGATGGTAGACAGATGACACCACAGACACTATTCCCATGTTGCTGCATGGTCTGCTTAAACAGAGCAGAAGTAAAATTGGATCCCTGATCAGACTGGATCTCCTGAGGGTAGCCATACCGAGAGAAATAGACAAGTAGGTTTTTGACAACAGTCTTAGCCATCCCGTTGCGCATGGGGTAAGCATCTGGATACCGTGTTGCTACATCCATTACAGTTAGTAACATTTATTGCCGGCACTAGTGGGGGGCAATGGGCCAACCATATCGATAACTACTTTGCTGAAGGGCGGCCCAATGACAGGGATGGGTTGTAACGGGGCTCTCGGGATGACCTGATTGGGTTTCCCAACAACTTGACAAGTGTGACACTGTGACACCCATGACACGACACTCGCCTTTAACCCAGGCCACCAGAAAAGCTTGCTCAGAGCTGCCTCCGTCTTACGTGCCCCCAGGTGCCCTGCCAAAGGCACATCATGAGCTAATCTCAATAAGCTCTCACGGCACACCCTCGGTACTACTAACTGGTCCACTAACCTGACCCGCCATCCCACTTTTTCTTAGGATCCTGATGTCTCCGATACAAGATCCCCTCGGACAAGAAAAATCACCAGGCTGCGCATCCCCATCGCTCTTCAGTTCGACAGCACCATTACCACACGCCCTGACTTCAGGATCTTCCAGCTGCAAGGAACATATATCAGCAGGTGCGAGATTATCCAAGTTCATATTAAATAATTTATTTCCACCTCCAATGTCCCGCTGAGCCATCCTTTCCTCACGCTGCGCATAACGATGCTGTCGCAGAGTCTCTTCCTGCCCTGCACCTGCACTAGCGGTGACAGGCCCCGGGGCCTCTCCAGACTATAACATAGGTGCCAATAATGAGTCACCAAGAAACACTGCCGGCTCAAAACTCTCCAATTGACCAACACTTCCCGTTTTCTTGTGACCTTTCCTCCGCGGTTTGATGACTGATGTGGTGGCTGCAAGGCTCCGGATGCGGAGAACGCGTCACAACACACGCCATAGTTTGTACGCTACACTTCTCAACCCACTCCTGTTCCTCCCTACTAATGTCGCGCCGCCTTCTCGGCAACGACCAAGGTTGAAACCTTAGAAGCAGCCACCGCAAAGTCGTTGCCGAGGAGGAGGTCGACGCCCCCAACAGGCAAGTTCTCTACAATTCCGACATCCAGCTCCTTCGCCACACCATCCACCTCCAGCTCCATCCGCACCAGCGGGTAGGACTTCGTAGCATTGATCCCCGGAACTACCACCACCCGAGCAGATTAATCGGCCTAACAGTAAAGTTCTTTAACAAGGTCTGAGAAGCCCCCGTATCACGCCATAGCTTAACTCATCGCCTTTCGCCAGCCCACCTCACAAAACCATGCCCTCTATGACCCCCAAAGACGTCGCGGACAGGGTTCGAGGCCTTCCGTACTCTTGAACACAGGCTGTGTCCCAACCGCTGACGAACTACCCTTGGCAAACTCAGAAGATATAGGCGACACCCCTATGCTGCGGGCCAATGACACAACCTTGCTTGGTGGCTGGTTCGGACAAGCATCTGCAAAGTGACCCTCCTTGTGTCATGCAACGCACTCTTTACTCTTTGGTTTCCCTTGGGAGTGGGGAGGTACTATTAGACGTCTTATCCGGGACGGTATTTGGTTTATGGTCACGTATATTGTCAGTGCTAGATGGTTTTGTGTATTTATGTGTATCAAAATTCTTGGGAGGGGGAGGTGGTAACGAATCCTTTAGCACCCGACCCGACTTCACTCCTAGTCTGCCTGCTGGCCTGTGCACCACACAATCGACAATTAATGACTCCAGAGGGGGTCGTGCGGTGCAGGGAAACCAACTTGTCTTCGTCTGTCCTCCTGAGCAAGAGAGTTCATAGGATTTTTGTTTCCTTTATATTGTAAGGGTAAAGTCACCGCGCCTGTGCACTTAAAACAAAACCTGAACTACGCTCCGAGAGAACCAGCGGTGCGACTCAATCTCCTCAAAAAGGTATGCTGCCCTCTCAGAACGCAGCCAATGTCGTAGTGCCTCAGACAAGTCCCGGGCGTGTTTCTAGGAAAGTACTATCCTTGCCCTTAGTACGACCCCGAACTTCAAGCGGTACGTTTCCCTGGTTGTAACTCATAGGCCCGTAGCACAGCCTTCGTTGTAGAGCTCATCTGATAAACAACAGCAGGACTCTAAAAGGTTAGTGCATCATGACGCTTTTAGCCCCATTTCCTTAGAGGTCTTGATGAAACTAATGCTGCCAACGTTTTCCTGAGGCCGCTGTGTGTTCCTGCACTCGCAAACGTTCGTATTACTCAAAAAGCTCGGCATCAAAAACTCAGTCACACATAACTGCATCGAACAGGCAGGAGACTAGGCTTTAAGCAGGTGGCGACAATGGCAATTGGTCCCGATAGTCTGGTTACCTCCCCCAATATCTTCGCGACGTGACTTGACCAAGTTGTCCACTCGAGAACTCTCTCCCAGCTCCCGGTCAGCCAGATACCCTGAGTAGAGCTTCTGCCTGCGATGTTCAGCCTCTCGTATAGCTGTTCTCGTCTGCAGCACTCAAGCCTGAGCTCTAGCAGCCTCAGCCTGACACACTAGCTGCCGTCCTTCGGGGTAGGCCTCAACCTGAGCTCGAGCAATCCTCGAGCCTGCAACCTTCGTAGCAACCTCAGCCTGCACACTCAACCTGTCTTTGCGGCTGGCCTCAACCTGAGCTCATAGCGGCCCGTCAACCTTGGCTCATCTCAAGCCGAAACACAAATCTGGAGTCAACCCTTGATGAGGTCGGAAGGTGCCATTTAATGGGGAGGGGCCCT
>CM064577.1:43301084-43416182 GCA_032716605.1 Paralithodes platypus | reverse complement strand
TCGGTATAGACCCAGGGGTAAAGGGCAGGACTCGGGCCTGGCGCAGGGGATTGTAGTGGAGGAGATCACGGGACACGTCCTATACCGTTCAAAAGTTTACTTAGTGTATGATCGGAACTTCATATTTCCGACTCATAAATGAAAACTACACTATTATTAATTCGTTACCAAGGTTTCATTCCCTCTTCACTTTATACTACTAAATGAGAAATAAGCATTTAATATTAAAATTACTAATATTAAAATATAGTTTCCACAACGATTATTAGTAAACATATTATCCAGGCGATATGGATATTACAGCAAGCTGTGGATCGCTGCCTGCAAGACGTGGGAATTTCAAAACGGATACCGAATACAGTACCTCTAAATCTAATAATTTACAAGGTTTTATAACTAAATTAACTTGGCGCAAAGGGATATCTTACACAGTACTCTAAATTACTTAGGAATATTAATTATTCTCTACAATATATGCCAAATCAAACGGGTTCTGGTAGGAAATTGTTCCCACTCTAGTGAGGTTACCCTATCGGAAGGTTGTTGCCAAAAGTCCCCATGAGATAACGGTGTTAGTCAATTTATTTCTCACAAGAGGTGTTATGTAGTAGAAAGTACAGTCAACTTGTTTGATCACCGCAGTCTCGAAGATTGGTGGTATGCAATTATAACTTTTTCAGATTGTTGTAGGAAACAGTATTGGTTTTATGTATTTCTTGGGTCATCCCTTTTCCACTTTATATATCTGCACCATTTAATTTTAGACATTAACTTTTAGGCTTATAATAATACTACAAAATATTCCTGAAAACAACTCTGCTGATTGCTTAAACGAGGTCAACTGTACATGGGGGAACCATAAATGCTCTCCAAATCAACACCATCCCTCGCAAGAACGACCCATCAAAATACTCTGGACAGAGTATACATACCTGTTGCTCTGAAATACCTGTTGCTTCTTTAGCTATCCCATTTTCACGTAACATTAGCGGCCATTTCCTCTAACCTTCCCTCTGTTGATCCGAAACCTCTCACTCCAACAAACACTGATCTTCTACCCGAAAACTCCGGTGTCTGAAAATACTATAAGTGATATTACCTCTACTTTCTCTATCGGTGAATTCTCGTGTATTTTACAGCTGAGGGTAAATTGTTCATTGATTAAATTAAGATTAAAATTAGATAGGCATATGGACAAGAGGG
This sequence comes from Paralithodes platypus, assembly GCA_032716605.1. Classification (NCBI taxonomy): domain Eukaryota; kingdom Metazoa; phylum Arthropoda; class Malacostraca; order Decapoda; family Lithodidae; genus Paralithodes; species Paralithodes platypus. The sequence continues at coordinate 43,414,979 of CM064577.1, read as the reverse complement.
TTTGGTGTGAGGAGGGATCAGTCGGGATGTGGGCTAGATGATGACCATCTGACCGTTGTTGGTGAGGTTCAGGCATTCATGGTGTGTTTAGTGAAGTTGGGTCCTATTAATTAGGCCTTATTAATTAGGGTTGTATGTGAGAAGGATCTGCCTTGTGTGGGCCAATGGCTTACTCTGCAGAGCTCCCATATTGTTATGTTCTTATATTGTATGCTGAGCGTATTTTCACCCAGATTGATAGCAAAAATATGTTGATAAACTATAAAAACTTGCTTTTACTGCGAACAAACACACCACGCAGAGACATATTATGTTTCCATCTGATTATCGAGAAATCAGTTGACAAAAAGGGATTTAATTTATCAAACAGCTAAAATAAAACCAATGATGGATGGGGTGTGTATGGAAGTAACAAACTCACTTGCTCTCATGTTCCCCGACTATCCACTACTTTGGAATTATGAAACTCTGATGCCTCAAAATGTTCGTGCTCCCTCTCAAACTATATTTTTTATGTGTTGTCGATCTATCCCTTAACTTTGATGACTTGCTAATTTTAGTATATATATATATATATATAGATATATATATACTATATATGTATATATATAGATATATATAAACTCTAAAGTGGGAAACCCATTCCAACCAACCTCCCACCTATTCTCTGAAATCTCCCATCCTAGGAAGTATTTCACTGGTTCTCCACCGACACCACCCACTTCTTGTCCTGACTGTCCGTGGTGCGAATTCCATCTGAGAGTTAAAAAACATTCGGAGAGAAGTATTAAGGAACACCAAACCCACCAATTATTTTCATTATTTTAAGTTTAGTTTTAGGTTTATTGGCATACCAATATATAGTGTCTTAAGACCACGGCGCCCGATAGGGGATGGGTATGGTGTGGGGGAGGGCTATGAAGATCCAGGGAAAAAATGTGGGGTTAAAGACATAAAAAGGCTGATAATTATAATGGCTTTGTATGGATGAAAAAGAGTGGCTCGGAAGCTTTGTTGATTTTTCCAACTTGAGGGAAAACCCCAAAAATGAAAAAACCCGAGCCAACCTAACCGTAATCCTAACAATACCGTAACGCTATGGTGGAACCTGCGTATTTAAACCAAAAAAAAAAAATAACATAACCAATAATATGGCAGAAACATAGTAAGTGTTGATCATTAGTTCACATAGAGAAAGGCAGAGGGCGATTATAGTCGAATATATACGATATAAAGCGCTCCTCCTCAAATTTTAATCCTTAGTATCAACATGGTCTCACCTAGCGGGGTGGCGTCTGTGGGAAAAACACTGGACAAATATCGTTACAGGTTACAGGTTCTAGGTTCTGTATCTCCCTTAATAGAATTTTTCGAGGGTTGACACTTAGTTTTAACATGGAGTATAGTGTTCTTTACAGTCCTAAAATGAAATTTTTAAAAATCTGTGAAAATTCTTGGGTTGTTTATATAAATAGAAGTTTACCTGTGGGACACCCACGCATAGCAATCATGTTGAAGGGGGAGCTCATGCCCCCCCTCTAAACACCTCGTCACTTATGTATCATCATAATTCTGTTGTGACTTCCATAGGGGGTCCAATTAAGGGAGAAAGTGATATTAACAGACGAAATTAGGCGCCGCAAATACAATAACATAGCGGGGGCCGCCAGTTTATGGGAGACTTTTTACACATCAATTTCAATGTTAAGTTTTCATCCCTTAATCGATTTTTTCCATAATTAGCAAACTTAGCACTAAAAATGGATAAGTACAATTTATAGGGATTTTCCAACATATAACAGTTCTCTATCTCTCTCACTTCTCTCTCTATTTATAGATATAATATACTATATTAATATAATTATAATGTCAAAAAACTTGCAAACAATAAAACAACAACCAAAACGTTATACGAACACCAGTATAAAAAGGCCAAAATAAACTAACTCAAAGTCGCTATGTGGAAACAAACGCTAAGTAAAATAATGATTTATAAATAAAGAACCTCAATATATAATTACTGGATAGACAGTATATACAGTAATAGATATGATCATTATATATTCCTTTCACATATATGCAGATATCGCCCCTATATAATGTATATACAGTAAATACTGTATAAGATCATTATATATTCCTTTCACAATATTGCATATCTATATAGGTATATACTGTACAGTATATACAGTATATGATCATTATATATTCCTTCCACCCTATTGCATATAATGTATATACTGTATATACAGTATATAACAGTAATATGATCATTATATATTACTTCACATATTGCCATATATTATATATACTGTATATAACGTACAGTATATACAGTATATGATCATTATATTATTCCTTCACATATTGCTATATTATATATACTGTATATACAGTAGATACTACAGTATATGATCATTATATATTCCTTGCACATATTGCATATTTGTCATCATCATTATAGAGCTAAGCATGACACAATTGCCAAAATATAATATATTCTTAATTTCTTAATTACAGTTTTAAACCAAAATGTTGTCTTTAAGGTAATGGTTCACACGGCAAAACTGGATGTTTATTTATTTCTTTTATTATATTGATTTAATTTGTATTATCTTGACCATGTAGTTTTTTTTGCTTCGTTTGGCATTGTTTTGTCAACCCCGGAGGCGGGGCTGTTTGGTAGAAGAATATAATAAATGTGTCTGGTGTGCGGTATTTTGTTTTTGTTTTCTATGTGATTGGAGGGAGGCAAAAGGCAGAACTGCCTTATAGCGAGTGCCTCCCCCATAGTTGAAAGAGTGACAGGGCCAAGAATCAAGGGACGTGTCGAGCCAAAATGCGTGGAACACACGGAGTTTGAAACAATTTAACTCATAGGAAAAAGGGAAGGACTGAGTTCGGGGAGAGAGTTAACCAGAGCTCAGCTGATGAGTAGAAGAAAGTTGGAGAGTAGTGTTTCACTCTCGGGTTGAGAGAGTTGCAACAGACGTAGGGTGGGATTCAGTTGCCAAGACGGGTACCACGTGCCCTACGTAAAGGAGGTGGTTATTACACTGGGAAAGCTCTGAGGAACCACTGATTATTATAGTCGCGATATGTGTATGTAATTGTGAGTGTATGTTTGTGTATTTATTTGTAGATTTGTTATTATTCATGTGTGTGTGTGTGTATTGTATGTCTGTTCGTGTGTTTTAGGTTGTTAAAACGGTTGGGAACATATAGAGTCTTGCCAAACTGATTCAATTTTGTAAGTTGGATTTTAGATAATATATATATATGCAGAATATATATATATATATACTGTACTATTATATATAATATAATATATATATATATATAATATATATACAGGTAGTAGATATATATTATTTTTTTTTCTTCTCATATTCCACACTACTCCCTCTACGGGAGGGCTTAGGCTGAGGAGCCTGTACATTCCACCGCTCAACAAGGTTGAAGCCTGTTGAGGGTCTCGTTCCAGTCTGGGGAACGTGGAGGACATGTGAAGCATCATTCATGGCTTCAAAGCAGATCCATCTCTGAACGAGGCTGGTTGCTTCGTTTCAAGTGCTTCACTGTCTCACCCTCCAGACTCAGACCCTCACCTATTGGAAGTAGTTAACTCACTAGGACATTGTCCTTCTGGAGCATATTTTGAATATGGGAATAGTTCATTACAGTTGCGATTATAATCAGGGAACAATGGAGGGTATTTTTTTGGCCTATCCCGGTGGTAATGCCACTGATACTAGGTACAGCACAAATTCAATCCCAATAATATCTTTCCATTGACATATCCCAGGGATTTGAAACCGAGCCCATAGGATCTACAAATCCCAGTGGCAAAGACCAAACCCACCACAACGTCCAGCCTACTGGCTATATATTAGATATATATATACGGTATAATGTACGGTTATATAATACAGTATATATATATATACACGTATATATATATATACCGTATATATATATATATATATATATATATATATATATATATATATATATATATATATATATATACAAGTTTCGTTATGTAAATCAGTAAAGGTTTGATTGTTTTTGATGGAAGTGATTTATAAATTGTTTAGGAAACTATCACTAAACCAAAGTGTCCAGCAAGCACACGCATGGCACCACATAACATCTCAGCATAATATATCAAACATATTAATTTAGTAAACCATAGTGTATAATAAATGTAAGCGTACGTATATGCGTCACGGGAGACCTACTGTAGTGAAATGTATATTGGTCATACAGTTATTAACCCGGTCAAAATCCAATACGCATTACTGTTCCATTTCTGGCTATTAATATACATTTTTTTTTTCAGATTGGGAAGGGTATGTGGAAGTTAGAGGAATAATTGAGTTAGTATTTACCCTTATAATTCGCACAGATCTTTGAATGAAATTGTGCAATAATAGCCAGAATATACTATCAAAATGCGTCACAATCTTCAAAGTGTTAACATTGATGGTACACGGTGGTATTATTTAAGGTGCGTACAATTAACCCTACTGTACCGGCGACGTCTTCTATATTTTATGCTAGTTACATTTGGACGATTTTATGAAACTTAGCAAGGATATGTGGTAGCTAAATGTATTGATTGAGATAGCCTGCAGCCTTTTAAAAGGGTCGACGTCCTTCCTAAGCTGCATAATGTTGTCTAATAATTGCCAGAATATAATGAAAAGGATGTCACCGGTACTGAATGGGTTAATTGTCCGGATGTTTAGGTAGACAGGATATAGCCATGGGATAATCGATTATGGAAGTTAATGCAGAGTTTTATTATATATATAAAATGATCAAGTAAAGATGTGGTATTCCGGTGTACCACCCGCTTTGTTTACATTACTCGTATGCTTGCAATCACGTTCCCGTGTATCTTGACTGCCGTGGGATACAATAATAGGTTGAGAGCCCCCCCCCCCCCCCCCCGCCCTATTTTTATTATCATATATATTGCCAGCAGGGCAAATAACTTAAAATAAAAAGTAAAACATAGACCGGAACGTAACCACGAGCGTACGACTTACGTAAACAAGACGACCATATCCACCCGGATAGTACACCCATCCTAATTTCATAATACCCATATGCTGATTGTGACATAGGTATTATAGAAAATTTAGTTATTTTCAGTATACATTTCATTAAAATGTGTTTGTCCACGTGTCATTAATGTTTTGTTTTGATGATTATGAAATACAGGACCGATTGCCACATTATTCACAGTATCTGGCGTGAAATGAAAGCTGTTTTTTATAGACAACACAACTGTGACAGTGACTAAATTTGTTCAGCCATTGTCTGTTGTTTACGGTGGTGATGGTGTCAATGCAATGCTATCAATAGTATCACTGTAGTTATATTATTACATTAAATACAAAATGAGTGAATACCCTAATGAAAGAATAACGTCTTATATGAGTACCATCTTTGAAATAAGTGTCAAGAGGTTTGCTACCGAGACAACGGAACACTTTCCGTGATTTGTCTTTACGATGGAGTGAGGATCAAACAATGCGGCGAGGAAAACAGCCTTGTGATCACACCTTCCTCAGAAGAGAATGGGCTTCTCTTATGATATTGCATTATATACAGTATATATATATATATATATATATATATATATATATATATATATATATATATATATATGTACACATATATAGTATATACTGTATATATATCTGACGAGGTATAGCATCAAACTTTTGAGTCTCACGTGGAATATAATGTTGTATTCCAGTTATTTCAAACAGTATACATTTTTGTTGTTATTATTCTTACTAAATTACAGGGTCGGTATTGATTGCCAGGAAACGACACCAAAATGGGACGAAAGATCTCAATATATACAGAAATGGGTTGCAAGGTATTAAAGTTACATCACTAATTAGGCCAAACGTTTTAAATCTCAAATACTAATGGGGCTAAACATGAAGTAGAATGAGGTCCAGAAACAATCAAGTGCCTCGCCTAAAAGAGGCAAGGCAGTAAGTTAATCACGTTTGTTAACCTATTCAGTACCGGCGCTGTCCTTTTATCATTACTCTTGCTACTATTACACGATATTATTTCAACTTAGAAAGACGTTCTAACAATTCAGAGGCTACAGACTATCTCAACTGATCTTTCAAGTGTTATATATTCTTCCAAAGCTTCGTAAAACCGTCTAAACGTAGTTGATATCAAATACAAAATACGTCATTGTCACATAAGGGGTTAATAGATGGACTGAAGGAGCTGGCCATATAAACTGTCTGTATCTAGGTGTCATTATATGCTAATGGTTTTGTTATTGCATAAATTAGTCCTAACTTTAACCCCTTATAATTATATAGGTGACTTTATTTTAATTTTATTCTAGGTATATATAGAGGATCCTATATATGCAGTTTAAGACAGATCTGTTGTAGCAAAAGGGTTAAGGGAGATAGTTTGAAGCCTTTTACTTTCTGGAGGCCCTTTCTAAGCTGAATAATATCGTCTCATAGTAGCCGTAATAAACCTAAATGGACGGCGCCGGTATTGAAAGGGTTAATTATCGGTTTAATTTCGTTCCCTAAAAGAGTTTGGCCGGTTAACAAAAATGTAAAATATAAATGAATGAGTTTATTTGTTTAACGTATTACTTTCTATCAATAATCATTATTTCGATGTAATTTATTGCTATCAGCAAAGTACATTATTGTTAGATGTCATCGTCCCATTCTGCATGTTAACTATAATATATGAAATACATCATAAATATAGGACAAAAATAATAAAATTAAATAATTACCAACAATTAATAAAATATCATTAACCTTTTCCATTACGTAACTTGCATCATATTCTGGTTATCATTAGACGATTTCTTTACTTTTTAATCTACCTATTCGACTCAAATGGGTAAATACGATCTCAATAGACCCTCTTAGTAACATAGGTCCTTCTTAAAATTGATAAAATCATATAATTTTAGCTAAAATCAAAGGTAAAAAGGCGTCATGGTAGTGAAGGGGTTAAATGGAGATGGGCCGGTTTTTTTTTGGTCTATTTATTAATTAATTCCTTTATTTTTTAGTTTCCTCCCTAGACCTCCATCAAGCTTAAAAAAGAAACCCAAACCCTCGTTCAAGATAAATTTGTAAATTTTTCGATAGAAAAATGCCCCGGCCAAAGGCCGGTTCCTCTTAAAATGTCAGGCTTGCTTTCGCTCGCCAGGGAAAAATCGACACCTAAATGGCACAAAAGGTCTTAAAATTGTCAAACAAAATGGGGCGAAAGGCATTAAAATCGCCAAACTATTGGGCCGAACGTCTTATATTCTCAAACCAAATTGGGCTTAGCACAAGGGAGAAACGGGATCAGAAAACGACCCAGCTCTCCTTAAGGACAAATTGCGCAAACACCCATTATACTACATTCAAAATATATCCCGTGGAAAATAATGTGAACGTTTATAAAGAGACAAGGTAGCCGTAAATATCATCCTGGATTTTGTGGAGAGTTTACTCCAGTTTTATAGACCATGAAGCAGGGGGTACAACATCGACACCCGAGTATCCAATATAATTATTATATTATATGTACGTTATTTTGCAAACATATATTTAACCCTCCTGGCCCGGGATGCCTCTCCAAAGGACGGAGCTCGTATCCGGGCCGAAAATCAACAAAAGTAAACTAAGGCTAATCTCGCTTAATATATTACCTACATTAATCAAACATATATAGAAATGGGCGCCTTACCTTGCCGCGTAGAATGGCGTTGAGTAGAGCTCTCTAGCTCAACTGGTTCCAGAGTGATGGTGATGGAAGTGGAGGTAAATTTTCCCGCGTATTTACCTCGGGGCATCTGAACACTCAACCGCGGCCCCGGCTACGACGCCCAGTTGCACTCGTTGCTCCACCCGCAATTATGCCGGGAAGCGATTTGATAGTGTTTTATTGTTTATTATGTCATTTATTATAGTTATTATGTTATTTTCATTCTATAAAGTTATTTACATGAAGTTATTTGTGTCTCTGTCACTTATTACTTAGTTTTATTATTATTATTATTATGATTATAGTGTCACTTTCACTGGACTTTGATAATTGATAGTGTCATTTTCACTTTTATGTATTGTTAGGTAAGCTAATAATATATATTGTGTCACTTTCACTTGTTCATATTGTTATTAAGGCACTTATTATTACTTGTGTGTGTCTCTTTCACTTATACTTAGTTTTATTATTATTATACTGTCACTTTCACTGGACTAGGCTTATTGATAGTGTCATTCTCACTTATTTATTGTTAGAAATATATATTTTAGTGTCACTTTCACTTGTTCATATTGTTATTGATGGCACTTATTATTACTTATATGTGTCCTTTTCACTTATACTTAGTTATATTATTCTTCTTAGCCTACATTTGAGTGTCACTTTCACTGTTGTCACTTCCACTTCAAAAGATTATTAGAGTGTGGAAGTCGTTGAAGCAGGTGCCAGCACACAGTTCAACTTGACACTCGAGGCATTCCCAAGTGGTTTTTGTGGTTTTGCGGGGTCTTCTTGTTGTGTGGCTGCACACATGGCACCTCTTCTGGATTCTGCTTTTACTACCTGGTACTTTGAAAAGAAGGGCATTGAGCTGGTGCTTCCTGAAAAATTCAGCACACCCCATTCTGTCCAGGTGGCCTGGTCCTTGTAGTGGCCTCCCTGGTGTACCCGCATGTTTAGCCAGGAGCTCAAGTATCACCTGTTTGTGGAACTTCCTCAGGGACTTGTACTTCTTGGCTCCTGGAGTCCTCAGACGGTAGATGTTGTAGGCATTGAGGACCGACATATCTACCGTATGCAGGATAAACTTCTTGTACCACCTGCAAGATGTTCGCATGCAGTCGATGAAGCCGGACTTGTCAACGAGGCGCATCTTTAGGTTGTAATCCAGGACAGCAGCTGGTTTCTGGACGGGGTTCTTGGTTCTTCGGTCCACCTTCCCTGTGGCGACCATCTCGGCCTTGTGGCATGTGCTGAGGAGGTTGACCTTCCGCTGGTCATGCCAGTGAATGGAGAGGATGGGGCCACTCTTCTTGTGGAAGATGTCCGTCTTCTTCGTCTTGGTTAGGAAGCCTGGCATGCCCTTCCTCTTGGCCTTGACTGTGCCGACAGTTCCGGTCTTGCGGTCATGGAGTTACTTGGTCAGGATAGGCGACGTGTAGTAATTATCTGTGTAGAGGATGTGGTTTTGATTGAAGTGCCTCTCCATCATCTTCTTCACTACAGCGCCACCAAAACCAATGAGGGGGTCAGTCACAATTTCTCCACCCTTGCCGCTGTACACCACAAAGTCCAGCACATACCCCGTCAAACAGTCGCAGAGGACGAAGAGCTTGATGCCGAAGCGGTGTCTCTTGGACGGGATATACTGTCGGAAGTGCAGCCTACCACGGAACAGGACCAGAGGACTCGTCGAGGCACATCTTCTGGAAAGGAATCAGGTAGGTGGTGAACCGATGACGTATCATGTCATACACCTTCCTGATCTTCCATAATGAGTCGGGAAGGTGGACTGCAATGTTGTTTGTCAGGTGGAGATAGGAGAGGATGTCGAAGTACCTGTCCCTGGACATGTACTTGCCAAATGCTGGAGTCGTTATGATGTCGCCAGTGATCCAGTAGTCTGCCAGAGAGTGCTTCCTGATATGTGTCATCAGCATTGTGAGTGCCAAGAACACATATAGTTCTGCCAAAGTGACAGCTCTCCATGCCACCATCTTGGCACTGGTCTTCCTCCCAATAAAGTTGGCACAGGTCTCATGATGGTTGTTGGTCTCCTCGACGAGGTATTCCATGACTTCATTGTCATAGAAGCCACAGAAAAGTTCACTTTGGGTAGTATCTGGGCCACAGGGAAATGTTGGTGACACCCCGGAACTCATCTGTACCTCGTCAAAGGCAGGACAATCTGGCTCAAAATCAGCCCCATCTGTCCACACAAACAGGTCGGATGCTGATGCTCGAGCACGTGCAGGTGCAGCAGGCAAACGCCCTGGATGCCCTGGCACACGCCCTTGGCCACGCGGACGCCCTGCACGCCCACGCCCATGCCCAGGGGCAGCGGCGTCGGCAGACTGACCACATCCACGAGCTCGCCCTGTAACTCGTCTTGCCGGGACTTCCTCTTCCTGTTCCTGTTCCTGTTCCTCTTCCTCCTCAGGCGACGTCAGGTCATCTGGGGCAATGTTGGGGTCGTCAGCATCCTCTTCAGGAGACAATTCGGGTGAAGAAGGGACCGGGCGTCGGCGGCATGGGGCGCGGGAGGCTGCGGGAGGTTCAACAATGGGAGCCTCGGCCTCGGGAGTTGGGCTCCTTTTGCGGCGAGCCGAGGGCTTCTCCGCCTCAAATAATGCTCTGCGGTGTGTTGAGGGCTGTGGCACACTAGTAATACCACTTGAAGAGGCCCTTTGCTCATCCTGAAGGAGAGATGAAGCCGAGGGCTGTGGGTGACCCACGCGGCGTCCCGGGTCAAGGCGTCGGGACAAAGGAATGTGGGTGGTTGCTAGACCAGGGTCGGCATCACTATCACTGTCTTCAGCTTCCCTAGCCTTTTCTGCGGCTGCCCTGCGTGCTTTTTTAGCTGCACTTTTCACCAAAGATTGTTTATAAAAATATTTGCCCACTTTCAAGGGCGTACGGGCAGGCAAAGGGGAAGGTCCTGGGCTAGGGCTAGGCCTAGGCTGACCTAGCAAAGATGGCGAAGGGGTAGGCCTAGGTTCTAGCACACTTGGAAGTTCAATAGCACCTTCCTGAAACACTTCCACATCACATCAGGATCATCACTACTGTCTCCCCCCTCAAATAAATCAACATTATCGTCGTCTCCAAAGCCAACGAAATCGTCATCTTCGCTTGCACTTATAAATTGTTCTTTGTCCACCAAGCTTTCGCCACTGCTCTCTTCAATCTCAAAAAGTTCTCGCTGTATAGCACTATCACTCAACAAACGCTTCACTTTCTTTCGTTGAGGTTTCTTCTCGGTTGCAACAGGCGTCGAAGTTGCGAGCGGGGTAGCAGTGGGGCGCGCAGGAGGTTGCACCGAATCGGACTCATCGGAATTCATTTTTTTAGTATAACTCGCTATGGAGGCCACGTAGGAACTGATAACGGTAGTAGTTGAGGCTTGGTGGCGCTGCGGTCGCCCCTGCAAACTAAAATTTGGCCGCGCGAATTTTGAAGCACGCTTTCAAGCACAGGGATTTTAAAAGGACACTCGGGCTCCTGCCCTTTTTTCGTGGTGTCCTTTTAAAATGACACCCGGGCTGGAAGTGTTAATGGCATAATATTTAGTAGATAATGTTTAGTACGCATCCCTCTTCCATTTTATGGTAACCGAAGCTGCACTCTGAATAACACAATACACAATCTAGTGCAAAATTTCTTTCCTCAAATCTCCCTAAGGGTTGTGTTCAAGACTGAGTCGGAGTCCACAATATCTCGGATGTATCGTTCTAAAGACCGAGTACCTGGTGATTTGCAGTCCTCTATTGTATATTTGTTTAAATGTGATAGTTGTAATGCTTCATATGTGGACAAAACATAAAGGCAATTACAAACAAGCATTACTGAACACAAGGGAAGGTCATACCGAACGAATAAACCTCTTACCAAACCTGCATAGTGAAGCCTCGGACCACATCATAACAGCCGATAATTTTACAATATTCTTCAAGGGACAACAGTTTCCGAAAAGGGGCTCCAGCCCTGACGCTATTCTTGACTTAAAGTGTGCTAGCTTAATAATCCAATAGGGTTGATAGCCTCTGAAGTCCTATTTTAACTAAAAAAATGAATATTGTCCAAGGGAATGAAGTTCTCTAATAGAGGCTCCAGTACTGAAGCTATTGTTGACTAACAGTGTGCTGGCTTGCTAATCCAGAAGGGTTGATAGCCTCTGAAGTCCTATTTTTACTACGTAGTCCTAAAGCCATGACGTGAGTGACAACAGTTAATTCTCACTCACCATCTTCGCCCTTCCCTTGGGGAGGTGTGGTGGAGTGTTCATGCCACTGGACTGGTAATCCAATGGGCCCTGGTTTGAATCCCGATGTGTCAATGGGAAAATATTATTGGGATGGAATTTGTGCTGTACCTAGTATCAGTGCATTACCACAAACCCACCGAAAAGCCTCCCAAAATACCCTCGTTGTTCCCTGATTAAATAGCACTGTATGAATATTCTCATATTCAAAATATGCTTCAGGGGTACAATGCCTAGTGAGTTAATTGCTCAATAGGTAGCGTTCTAAAAGTGAGGGTCCGAGTCAAGGGGGTGATGCAGCTTCAGAGATGGGGCTGCTACGAGCCGTGAGTGGGCAACCGGGCCCCTGCATCTTACTCGGGGGTGAGACAGTGCTCACTGGGGCGAGGCATCTTCAGAGATATGGCTGCTTCGAGCCGCGGGTGGGCAACCGGGCCCCTGCATCTTGCGAAGGCAAGATAGCAGGGGCTTAGCTGGTTGTATTTCAAAATGCTTCACATGTCTCACTCTCTAGACTGGAATGAGACCTTACGCGCTTCACCGTTGAATGTGCGGTTGAATGTACTGTACAGGCTCCCAGCCTATGCCCGAGAGGGTACGTAGTTGGAATATAGAAGACAAAATAAAAAAAACAAAAAAACACGAGTACTCAACACCACTAGGCCTACTATGTTTTTATTTGTGTTTAAGGTATTTAGTATTTCACAGTGTATACATAGCAGTTTATTTATTGTTTTCTCAGGTATACCATTGTCATTCTCTATCTATCTATCTATTTTGTCGCTATGATCACCGAAGGAATGACCACAAACGAAACACCCCCAATCACCTCTGTCCCCAGTCAGTCGACGTCCCTCCTCCCTACCAGCACCGCCTTTACTCATATACTTCTTCACTCCATCCTTCCACCTCTCTCTCGGTTTACATCTCCCTCTCTGTCCTTCCACCTCACTCTTGTACACCCTCTTAGTCATTATCTCGCTTCCCATACGTTCCATATGGCCGAACCATCTCAAGGTGTTCCTTTTCACACTTTCTAGCACATCTACATCCTCACCACACTTCTCTGTACTTTCTCATTTGTCTGTCTATCCCTCCATGTAACTCCGCACGCACTTCTCAAGTAACTCATTTCCACCCCTCTCACTCTTGGTTTGAGTCTCTTCACCAAGGTCCATGCTTCGCTCCAGTAAGCCAATGTTGGGATTACCACAATGGCATGCAAGGACTTTTTTACTTAATTTGTTTTATTTTCATAAGTAATTAATCTCCCTTTTATCATATCAGTGCTTTAAGATTCTGTTAACATTAAGTATTTTCCTGTACTTTAATTGTACAGTAATATTGATAGTAATTATGTTAATTTATTGCTAAATCTTCGAAAACATTTATCATTCGTAGGTCTGATGATGATCCAAGTTTGAGATCGACACGTCACAAATAAAGAAAATGTATTTCCTGACATTGGTTTCCAGACAGAACTGCATAATATAGAGTTAACATCACAACATTAATACAGTATGCGCGATCAAAGTATGTAGTTACACTCGCTAGGAAAAAGGAATACACAAAATAATACTAAGCTAGCGTAAATACATAAACACGCACACATATACAGACACAGCTAAATTACAGTATTATTTTTGTCCCAGAACTGTTCATGTTGCCTTTGTCAGCGTTATGAAACATGAGGCCGTTGGAGATTAGGGCCAGAGAGTTAACAACGGCCTGAATATTAAGGGGGGGGGGGGGGGGGGGAGTGGTTTGTTTTTGGTCCATTTATGCATTCATATATGTCTTTGGTTTCCTCGCTTACCTTCCATCAACCTTAAAAAAAAAAAAAAAAAAAAAAACACTCCCTAGACCTCTCTTCAAGAAAAATGTGTACGTTTTTTCGGAAGATAATGTCCCGGCCGAAGGCCGTTTATTCTTAAATATACAGACTCGCTATTCCTCGCCAGGAAAAATATCGACACCTAAATGGCATGAAAGGTCTTAAAATTGACAAGGAAATAGGGCGAAAGGTGGCATAATAGCCAAACTAATAGGTCGAACGTCTTATAATCTCAACATAATGAGACTAAACATGAGGGAGAAAGGGGTCGAGAAAAACTCTCCGCCTCCCCTTAACAGCGTTGTATAAAGGCCATTCTTTTCATCTCTGTGGGTATGAACGCACACGTTGCTTATTTGTAAGTTAATTGGTGGGTTGGTGATGATATGAATACGGCTTATGAATGTTTTTGGTTTTTATCTTTTGTTTTATTTTTAGAGGAAGGAATTACATTTTCGTTTTACCTCTTCAGCACCATGACGCCTTTTTACTTTAATTTTGGCTAAAATTATATGATTTTATGTAGTTTAAGAAGGACCTATATTGCTAAAGGCGTTTATTGAGATCGTATTTTCCCATTTGAGTCGTATAGGTAGATTGCAAACTAAAGACAATCGTCTAATGGCAACCAGAGTATGATGAACAATACGTAATAGTGATGAAGGGGTTAATGATTATACGTACAAGGTGTGCATTAGTGTGTGTGGGTGTGTGTGTGTGTGTGGGTATGTGTGTGTGTGTGTGTGTGTGTGTGTGTGTGTGTGTGTGTGTGTGTGTGTGTGTGTGTGTGTTGGAAATCACTGCTAGTGCTGTGATTGAATATGTCCATATAATTTTCATATTAATAGCACATAATAAACATAATAATTTAACATATTAGATGAAACCCTACATATATTGCGAACATAAATAATATGGTATACCCGATTAGAGACAAAGCAAAAACAAAACAAAATGTATAAACAAAATATGCAATATATAAACATCAGCTGTTCATATTTCTGCCTGCTTGTATTATTATTTTCTCTCCTAATAATTTGCAGGAGCATAGGGCATTATGCTTTACATCATATTTAAATGTTGCTTAGATGTGATAACAACAAATCTAGACCATGATGATTACTTTTGTTCTATTTGTTCGGCAATGCACTAACGCATCGTGCAATATATCACAATGATATTACTAATAAAAAATAAGCTAATTCTCGCATTAATTCTCCATCATTTCATTGGGAATCAAGGATTTTGTAAAGATGACTTTTAACCCTTTGCTTGTTAAAGGTCATTTCCATGCTGCATTCAACCGTACAACCACAGGAAATAATTTAGCAAAACATAAATAATAAATAAATAAATAAATAAATATATAAATAAACAAAATATAATGATAATAATACAATTACTAATTACTCCATCGCGTTGAAAGGGTTAGAGTATATTAGTTAAGGGGAGATGGGTCGTTTTTCAGGTCCACCTTCTTCCTTGTGTTTAGTCCCATTAGTTTTCAGATTTTAAGACGTTCGCCCCATTCCTTTAGCGCTTTTAAGACTGGTCGCCCCATTTCTTTGTCAATACTAAGACAGGGCCAAAATCAAGGGACGTTCGAGACAAAATGCCTGCACACACGGAATTTGAAGCAATTTAAGTCATAGAGAGAGGGAAAGACAAATTTTTGGAGGGAGTTCCCAAGCTCAGCAGTTGAATAGAAGAAAGACTGAGAATAACGTTTCACTCTAGGTTTGGAGAGTTGCACAGAGTAGGGGTGGGATTGTGTTGCACGACGGGTATTACGTACCCTACATAGAGGTGGTGGTATACACTGGGAAAGCTCGGAGGAACATTGATTATTGTATTAACAATAGAATAGCGAGAGAGATGCAACATTGCGGCGAAGAGAGAGAGATTGCAGATAATATTTGGTGAGTGGACAGGATTTAATGATACGAAAGGCTTTCCTTTCTACTTTGTCTAAAAGTGCTGTATGAGAGGATCATCCCCACACATGTGAACATTACTCAATACAAGGACGCACTGTGCCCCTGTACAGAGCAAAAAGCTGCACAGGGATAAATAACCCCTTGAGGCGGTTGAGCACACCCAGCTTCTGGGAGGCTTCCTTAGCAAGACTGGTAATATGGTCCTTCCAAATGAGAGCAGAAGAAAAAGAGACACCGAGAATATTGAGATAAGATGAAGGATTGATTTTTGTATTGTTGAAGTGTAAGTGATAGTCCTCTGGGAGTTCCGGACAGGTAGTGAGATGAAGACATTGGGTTTTGGAAGCATTAAAGGCAACAAGGTTTTCTCTGCCCCAATTGGAAATAGTTGTTAGATCAGAAGAGAAGTGTTGCATGGTTTCATACGTTTGTTTTTGCTGGCTGGGGCATTCAGGAAATCTAATTGAGTAGTGTAAGGTATAGTCGTCTGCGTATGAATGGATGGGAATGGAGGTACAGTTGAGAAGATCATTTATGAAAATTAGAAAGAGAATGGTAGATAGGACAGAGCCCTGAGGAACACCGGAGTTGATAGGATGAGGAAATGAGCGATGGCCGTCCACAACCACAGCTATGGAACGGCCGGAAAGGAAATTAGAGACAAAGGCACAGATGGAGGGATAGAAACTGAAGGAGGGTATTTTAGAAATTAAAGATTTGTGCCAGACTTTATCGAAGGCCCTTGATATGTCTAGTGCAATAGAAAAGGTCTCACCGAAGTCCCGAAAGGAGGATGATCAAAAGTTAGTAAGATATTATTATGTTCCTTCCAGCAACCAACTATACTCCTAAAATCGATTAATGAAATTTACAAACACATGTGGCAGTCCGTGGATTCGAACCCAGGATGCTCACACCGAAAATCAACACCTTATGCATCGCACCACGAAGACAGTATGAAAGAAGATCACCTTTATAGCGACCCTTAACCCTTTGAGTACCAGTAACTTGTGCTATTTTTCATTCTAGCTATATTTAGACGATATTATGCAGCTTGAAAAGGATCTGTGGCAGTTAAATTGGTTGGTTGAGATAGTTTGATGTCTTATTATTGCTAGAAGTCCTTCCTAAGCTTAATATAATAGTCTAATCAGTGCCATAATATACTCAAAGGGATGTCACCGGTACTGAATGGATTAAGGAACCCATACTGGCGATCTGAGAGTAGATTATGAGAAGAGAAATGCTTAAGAAATTTGCAAGCAAGAATAGCAATTGGATGATAGTTAGAGGGTTGAGAGCGGTCACTCTTCTTTGGGGCAGGTTGAATAAGAGCAAACTTCCAGCAAGAAAGGAAGACGTTTGGGGATAGACAGAGACGGAATAGTTTGCATTGGCAGGGAGTCAGCACGAAAGCACAGTTTTTGAGTACAACAGGCGGAACACCGTCTGGACCGTACACCTTCTTAGTATTAAGACACAGAGAGGGTAGAAAATACATCTTTAGAAGAGATTATGCTATTAGGCATAAGTAGGAGAAAGGGGGGTGGAGAAGGAGAAATAGCACCAGTATCATCCAAGATGGAGTTTCTAGCAAAAGTTTGAGCGAAGAGTTCAGCTTTTGAGTAAGAAGTACAAAGGAATACAAAGGAAATCAAGCAACAACAGACCTAGTGGCCCTTCTAGGCTGCTTGTCCTCCAAAACACTGAGGATCAAGTGTCCAAACAGTGATTTAGAGTGGGTAAGGGAACATTGGAAAGGGAACTACTGCCCTGGAACTAATGTCCGTGGCAGGATTAGGAAGTTAGTAGGGGACATATGGGTTTGTAACTGAGGGGGGAATCAAATAAAGTTATTAATTTACAAACGCAGTCAGTCGCGGGTTTGATGCAAGATATTTGTCTACGCGAAGTTTAAATGAATCAACGGTGCTGCAGTCTATAACGTCCTGGGGAAGCCCATTCCACAAGTTGACAACTCGATTGAAGAAGAAATTCTTAGATTTGTGTGAGTTAAAAGATTTAGCAATAATTTTGCAACCGTTTCCCCGCGTGTAATTAGATTGGTTGATAGTGAAGTACTTACGACAGTTCATACTGTCGATGCCTTTGATGATTTTGAACACTTGAATTAGGTCGCCTCTTAATCTGCGCTGGGTTAAAGGAAATAGATTTAATTCTCTAAGACGTTCTACGTATGGTTTGTTCTTTAGGCTAGGTATAATTTTGGTAACTCTACGTTGAACTCGTTCTAGCTTGTCTATATCTTTTTGGTAATACGGGCACCAGGATTGAACGCAGTATTCCAGAAGAGGGCGGACTCAGGAATTGTAATGGGTTAGGATAACTTCTTTGGATTTATGCTCAAATGACCTGCCTATAAAGCCAATTATTTTGTTTGCTTTCTTAACAACTTCTGAACATTGTTGACTCGGTTATGGGTTACTCGATATTGTTACTCCCAGATCGGTTTCTCTGTTTACATTCTTAAGCTGCGTGTCATTCATTGAATAGTTTGCTTTCTCATTTTGGAATCCAATATGAAGTACTTTACATTTATCCGCATTGAAACTCATTTGCCAAATTTGGGCCCAACATGACAACTTATCTAGCTTGTGTTGCATATCGTCAACTTGTTCTTTTGAGAGTACGCTATTTGCAATTTTTGTATCGTCAGCAAATTTTGAGATTGTACAGGTGAGACCCTCATCTATGTCGTTGAAGTAAATTAGAAAGATAATTGGTCCTAGTACCGATCCCTGGGGTACCCCGCTACTTACATTTGTCCATTTAGATGCCTTACCGTTTATGATTACTCTTTGCTTTCTGTCGCTTAGCCAATTTTCTATCCATTTCAACACATCGTCTTGTATTCCAAGCGCTTTTAGTTTTAGCAGTTAACGTTTGTGGGGAACTTTGTCAAAGGCCTTTTGAAAATCAAGTTATATAATATCTACAGCTTTACTCTCATCATAGAGGTTGAGGATATCGTGGAAGAAGTCTAGGAGGTTTGTTAAACAGGAACGTTTTTTACGAAAGCCGTGTTGAGTATCTTTAAGTATGTTATTTTCCTCTAAGTGATTTACGAGTCTGTTTCTTATGAGTGTTTCGAGCATTTTACTACAACTGAGGTTAAGCTAATTGGACGATAGTTACTGGGTAGGGATTTGCTGCCTTTTTTCAATATCGGTGTTACGTTGGCTAGCTTCCACTGATCAGGCATAGTTCCAGACTGCAAGGATTTATTGAATAGCAATGTCAGTGGTTTGGAGAGCTCATCCTTAGCTTCCTTTAGAACTCTAGGTGAGATTGTATCAGGTCCAGGCGTTTTATTTACCTTGAGTTTATCTAAACATTTCAATACTTCTCTCTCTGTAATGGTGATATTGCTTAAAAAACATCAGAATTATCAATTTGAATCGGTGATGCGATAGGGATATCACTGAGGTCTTCTGTTATACAAACTGATGCAAAGAAGGTATTGAGGGCATTACTCATTTGTACTTGGTCTTTGGTGTATTCTCCATTTTCATCGACTAATGGTTGAAGTTGTTACTTCAACTGTTGGACCAACAGTTGAAGTAACAACTTTTGTCTTTCTGATATAACTATAGAATTCTTTTGGGTTTGTTTTACTTTGATTTGCAACATGTAACTCCAGGATCTTTTTACTTTGCTTAACACCTTACGAGCGGCCTATGCGGTTTATTTATGTACCGCCCAGCGGGGTGTTTTTAGCCAAAA
Source organism: Paralithodes platypus (assembly GCA_032716605.1). NCBI lineage: Eukaryota > Metazoa > Arthropoda > Malacostraca > Decapoda > Lithodidae > Paralithodes > Paralithodes platypus. Next base: position 43,395,427 of record CM064577.1, on the reverse strand, counting down.
TAGGGCTGTTTACGTGATCATTTTCATGCCTAAATAAGACCCAGAACGTAAAACAAGTATCTATCCCTGAAAGGGCATAAACAGAGCTTTCGAATGACACCATAACGATCCTTGTATGATGGATAGTTTTCTTGCAATAACCGTGCAACGCGAGTGCAAAAAGCAGGTAATTCGGTACTTTCGGTACATAATTGAGTATGTAGCGAGTGAGAGAGGGAGGAGGGAGCTGAGATTTGTGTCAGTAGGTTCGCCGCGGTGGTCTGGAGCAGTCATACGCTCGCTAGTCTCCTGCCACCACTTGTCTCTCTCTCTCAGCCACATTACGTGCTGAAATTGCCACTCGAGTTATGTCGAGCGCCGCCACATAGTCCAGCTTTATTTAACTCGACTTAAGTGGTGAGCCGCTTTTTAAGGGTTAATTAACTTTTTGGCTTTGCATCGTAGTTCTACAAATTTCACCCGTTCTTCGTCATTTTGTGAGGATTTTAAGCTATCATTAGCAATCTTTTTAGCAAGTAAACTGTCTGAAATCTCTTTATTCCACCATTTGGGCTTATCATCATGGACTGTACGCCGTATTTTCGACAGTATGCAGTCATGCACTGATTTTAGGTAAGTAGTTGCAAATAATTCCCAAGATGTATTTATGTCGTTATTGTTATTTAGAAAGTTCAAGTCAGTATCTTTAAATATAGCTCTAAGCGTACGGAAGTTTGCTTTCTTGAAATTAGGGACTTTCTCGATGCTGCTATTTGGTTAGTTACTAGTCAACTTTAAACTGAAATTTATCGTACAATGGTCGCTGTTACTGAATTCATCACCAACATTCAAATTCTCTAATAATTCTTCTTTTGTTGCAAGGGGACTTCACTCTAACATCAATTCTGTACACCAATTTCTTCAAGCAGAATCCCGTACTCTCCTTTTTTTGACAGAGACTCAAGTAACATCCACATCTGACACATCTAGATTTAATTTTCCAGGTTATCAACTGCTCCAAAATTTCAGACCTAAAGGAGGTGTATGTTGCTTCGCAAAATCTGAAGTTGCCCTGGAGGAGGTTACTGGTTTCAGTTGTCCCTATTTTGATTATTCTATATACAAATTAATTTATGCTGGTAAATTTAAATACATATGTTGCATCTACCGTTCCCCAAATACGCCACCAGAGCAAATTCTTTTTGATTCTCTGTCCTCACAACTCGGTATCCTCAACTTAAATGCTTCTTCTGAAATCACTGTGTTGGGTGATTTTAATGTCCATAATGTTGAATGGCTCACTCATTCAGCCAGGACTGATGATGCTGGTCTTGAATGTGAGCTATTTGCAGACTCATTTAAACTCACTCAACTAGTCAACCAACCCACCCGTGTACCAGATAATCCTGATCATAATTCCCACCTACTGGACTTATTTCAACCAATTCAGAAAATTATGATGTTACAGTGAGGTCCCCACTTGGATCTTCTGATCACTGTGTTACGTCCTGGGATATATAAACACTGGGCTCTTTCTATTGGACTAGGTATGCGGCAACAAGCAACAACGGAAAACGCTAGATCCATCCCTTATCTATAAACCCAGGCAACAAACCACCCTAAACCGTCAAGAGTCCTGCCTGGACAACGAGGTATCCTATGACTCGGTTACAGGATGCACGCACTATAGACTGCTGATAGTCAAGCAGGCTATATAAAAGATCACACAATTAAGTTGGCTTAAAGCTTCAAGGTAAAGATAGATGATGGAATTAAATTGCAGAAACAATTTAATAACAAACTAGAAGAAAGTACATTTAACGTTACGTTAATTAATACAACTAATCACCCCTGCGTGAAAGAAGGTGAAAGCAAACAGTCCTCAAAACATCGTACCGGTAGACAAGATGCAGGGTTCTAAACTGCATCCGGCTACTGTAGGATCTGATGCTTAGCAAAGAAAGTACATTACGGATTTAGAGAACTCTCAACTCATAAGCAGGAATAAATACTAGTGATAGGACCTACAGTGTATAATGGCATAGGTATAATTAAATAAAGGCAGCAACTCGCAACATAACCACATACAGGTGTGCTTCTCACTCTTAGTCAGGCAAGCCTGCTCGGACAGAGTCACACCCTGACTCACAATGCTCACAAAAACGGTAAACTGTGGCACAATAACAAGCATACAGAAATAATAAACCCCTAGCTGTTAATCTGCCAGGTGGCAGAGGTCTAGCCGGAAGGATATAGGCTTCGGATACCCGGGCTGAGCCACCTGCTCTAGCCTAGGGACGTTCCCAAGTCTGTGCGCCAAATTACTCTAATTGAAAGGGTGCTCTCTTGAGAGACTCAGATCGCAAGTATCTGACTCTCTCCTGGAGACCCTAAAACAAAAGCAAGACGTGCTAGCGCAGTGCTGAGTGGACTAGGCAAGGGCTCTCACACAACACAACACTAGACACGCAGGGACACAGACAAGAAAATGCCCCCAGACTCCCACGGGTATCCTAGTAAAGTCGTGCGGGTCCACAGGACCCGCACCAACAGACTTTACTTAAAGGATCGCAAAAAGCCTCCCCTCCGGTCTAACCCCTGCTAACCTGACACAAGACCACACTAGCAAGCATGAAACCACCAAATATGAGACAACAAAAAAGCTTCCTAGGTCTCATTAACAATTACGTCTCTGCATAAGGCCCAAAATCCTATCTAATTATCTGAGAGCTCGTCGTTAATACAATAATAGATATAAGGTCTATCAAGGGGATGGGATAATTAAATAGATTGGTGAAGTAGTGGAAATAAGGTATACAAAGTAAGAGAGAAAGTTTCTAAGTGGGGTTGAGAGGGATAGATATCAAGGGGGTCCGAAGGGTATGACAGTGAGGTGAGCTCTGAGTCTTGAATCTGTCTGGACCCCACCCTAGGCATACAAAATACATTCCAGGCTTGGCAACACTCAACACAGTTGCCGGGTCAAAATCGTCTACCCCGTGCGTGAGTCGAAACTAAGCCAACGTTGCAATCGGATGCATATGGCAACGCTTCAGGCTCGTCCCAAGCTAGACTCTCCGCGCGAAGCATCATCCCCCAGCCGGTCTCTCTCTCCTGCTTGTCTCCTCCCACTCTCACTAGACTTACATCTTATATATTATAATGAAACAATCAACTATCGAGAATAAAATATACTAAGATGCGTTGGTTAAGAATAAGGGCAGCTACAAGCTGTGAAACAACATAAGAATATCCCAGACATTAGTTACGTTGTCGTAGGATATATACTAAGGAAAAGCCTGCCGGCCCGCTGCCGCCACCCGGTTTCTAAACGGCTGGGCAGCCGACGCGCGCGCACGCCCGCACGTGGCTACTATGCAGAAGCATCACACCTCCCCCAAGATATAAGACCCTTCACTAAGTTCTTCATATCTAACAGAAAGCTTCTCATAGTACCACACACTGTTGCGACACAAGGCACTATTTATAAAAAAAATAAAGACTGTTGCGCTCCACCGAGCAAGTTCAACTAACTTATCGACAATAAGCGAAAACATTCAACTTAGATACTGCTACAACATTTTATACAAAATTCTACCCGTTATAAAAATAAAGAGTTTTTATAAGGTTTTTGCTTTTTTAATTTGTTTTTTTCGGCTGAACTAGTGACAGCCTATTTTCCTCCACACTCAACCCTCAATCCTGTGGCAGTCTAACCAACATCATCCACCCTTGATAGACAATCCACTATCACGTTATCAGAACCGGCAATATGGCGTATGTCCAGATTATACTCCTGAAGCATGAGTGACCACCTGGTCAGCCTCATATTCCGGTTATGAAACTGATTCAAGAATTTCAGAGGGTGATGATCGGTATAAACCACTACGACTGGTCCGAAAGCAAGAACTATATACATCGAAGTGCCTGAGCGCCAGCACTATCGCCAGGAGTTCTTTTTCAATTACAGAGTAATTCCTTTGTGCACTATTGAATTTTTTACTGTAAAAACTCACTGGATGTTCGATACCTTCATCATCTGTCTGTAACAAGACAGCCCCAGCCCCTACGCCACTGGCATCAGTCGCCAGCTGAAAAGGTCTGCTGAAGTCCGGGGCCCTGAGTATGGGGTGGGTACGTAACAGGTGTTTCACCAAGGAAAACGCCTCTGCACACTCAGGAGACCACCGGAACTTCTTGTCCTTAGATAATAAGTCAGTTAAAGGTGCAAGTACAGTCGAATAGCCTTTGATGAAGCGACGATAATAGACTATCATACCTAGAAACCACATGATTTGTTTCTTAGTCGTAGGCTGGGGAAACTGATCGATGGCTTTGATCTTTGTCTGTGGAGGGCACACCTGACCCATCCCCACCTCGAACCCCAGGTACAAAACTGTGGCTTTGACAAAATCGCACTTACCCAGGTTTACCACCAAACCTGCTTCATTCAGTTTATTAAAAAGCTGTCCGATGTGAGCACAGTGACTGTTAAAATGATCGTCGTATATTATGACATCATCTAGGTACACCGTACAGTTGGGAATGTCGGCTACAATGTCGTTAATTAATTTCTGAAACGTTGCAGGGGCATTTTTCAGCCCGTATGGCATAACATGGCAACGATATGTGGCACCGTCCACCACAAACCCACACACCTCTCGCGCTCGCTCAGACAAGGGCACTTGCCAATAACCCTTAACAAGGTCTATCTTAGTGAGGAACTTGGCTTTTCCTATCTTATCCACACTGTCGTCCACGCGAGGGAGGGGGTAGGCATTTGTGGGGGTTAAACCATTCAACCTGCGGAAATCTATACAAAGCCGCACCTTGCCATCTGGTTTGGGCTGCAGTGTGACGGGGGAAGTCCACCTTACTGCACCCTCAGAAATCAGCCCACGTTTCAGCATATAATCCAGCTCTTCCCTAAGTGCTGGTAATTTAATAGGGGGAACACGGTATGGCACTGATTTAAAGGGCGGGTGGTCCCCAACATCGACATCGTGCACCGCTTGAGTAGTGAGGCCAGGATGCTCCGCGAAAACAGCTGGGTTTGAATCAAACAAGTGCTGCACAGCTACACGCTGTTGCTCAGGCAGGTGCAATATCAACTCGTGAGCCACTTGTCTAGAATTCCCCGCCCACTGATCCGCGGAAACATGACAATCCCAATTATCCTCCCCCGCAGCTTGACCGTCCCTTCCTCCTTCTCCACCAAGATCGCTGCAGATCATCCGGGACAGTGAGAGGCTCGGAGGGGCGCCTCACATACTCTTTCATCAGATTTACATGGCAAAGTTGGTTCTTTTTCTTGCGATCAGGAGTAGCTACTAAATAGTCGAGATCAGAAACCTTCCTTACAACCCGATACGGACCAGAATACTTGGCAGACAAGGGGTGTCCCACCAGAGGCAGTAGTATCAGTACCTCCTGATCTACTTCAAACTCCCTCAGCTTCACCTTCTGGTCGTATCTGTCCTTCATCTGAGCTTGTGAACTCTTAAGGTTCCGACCTGCTACCTCCAAGCTCCTTAGCATTCTCTCACGGCTTTCAACTACATACTTTAGAAGCGAGTATGGCTTTGTGACTCCCTCCCAGATCTCCTTGACTATGTGGAGGGGCCCCCTGACCCTGTGTCCAAAAACCAACTCGTTCGGGCTAAATCCCAAGCTCTCCCCAGGTACTTCTCTCGCAGCAAATAAAACGTATGGGAGACCTAGATCCCAGCCCTTCCCATTTTCCATGCAATAACACCGCAACATACTCTTGAGAGTCGAGTGCCACCTTTCCAAAACTCCCTGACTCTCGGGATGGTAGACAGATGACACCACAGACACTATCCCATGTTGCTGCATGGTCTGCTTAAACAGAGCAGAAGTAAAATTGGATCCCTGATCAGACTGGATCTCCTGAGGGTAGCCATACCGAGAGAAATAGACAAGTAGGTTTTTGACAACAGTCTTAGCCATCCCGTTGCGCATGGGGTAAGCATCTGGATACCGTGTTGCTACATCCATTACAGTTAGTAAACATTTATTGCCGGCACTAGTGGGGGGCAATGGGCCAACCATATCGATAACTACTTTGCTGAAGGGCGGCCCAATGACAGGGATGGGTTGTAACGGGGCTCTCGGGATGACCTGATTGGGTTTCCCAACAACTTGACAAGTGTGACACTGTGACACCCATGACACGACACTCGCCTTTAACCCAGGCCACCAGAAAAGCTTGCTCAGAGCTGCCTCCGTCTTACGTGCCCCCAGGTGCCCTGCCAAAGGCACATCATGAGCTAATCTCAATAAGCTCTCACGGCACACCCTCGGTACTACTAACTGGTCCACTAATCCTGACCCGCCATCCCACTTTTTCTTAGGATCCTGATGTCTCCGATACAAGATCCCCTCGGACAAGAAAAAATCACCAGGCTGCGCATCCCCATCGCTCTTCAGTTCGACAGCACCATTACCACACGCCCTGACTTCAGGATCTTCCAGCTGCAAGGAACATATATCAGCAGGTGCGAGATTATCCAAGTTCATCTTAAATAATTTATTTCCACCTCCAATGTCCCGCTGAGCCATCCTTTCCTCACGCTGCGCATAACGATGCTGTCGCAGAGTCTCTTCCTGCCCTGCACCTGCACTAGCGGTGACAGGCCCCGGGGCCTCTCCAGACTCTAACATAGGTGCCAATAATGAGTCACCAAGAAACACTGCCGGCTCAAAACTCTCCAATTGACCAACACTTCCCGTTTTCTTGTGACCTTTCCTCCGCGGTTTGATAGACTGAGGTGGTGGCTGCAAGGCTCCGGATGTCTGAGAACGCGTCACAACACACGCCATAGTTTGTACGCTACACTTCTCAACCCACTCCTGTTCCTCCCTACTAATGTCGGCCGCCTTCTCGGCAACGACCAAAGGTGAAACCTTAGAAGCAGGCACCGCAAAGTCGTTGCCGAGGAGGAGGTCGACGCCCCCAACAGGCAAGTTCTCTACAATTCCGACATCCAGCTCCTTCGCCACACCATCCACCTCCAGCTCCATCCGCACCAGCGGGTAGGACTTCGTAGCATTGATCCCCTGAACTACCACCACCCGAGCAGCATTAATCGGCCTACCAGTAAAGTTCTTTAACAAGGTCTGAGAAGCCCCCGTATCACGCAATAGCTTAACTCCTCGCCTTTCGCCAGCCCACCTCACAAAACCATGCCCTCTATGACCCCCAAAGACGTCGCGGACAGGGTTCGAGCCTTCCGGACTCTTGAACACAGGCTGTGTCCCAACCTCTGACGAACTACCCTTGGCAAACTCAGAAGATATAGGCGACACCCCTATGCTGCGGGCCAATGACACAACCTTGCTTGGTGGCTTGTTCGGACAAGCATTTGCAAAGTGACCCTCCTTGTGACATGCAAAGCACTCTTTACTCTTTGGTTTCCCTTGGGAGTGGGAGGTACTATTAGACTTCTTATACGGGACGGTATTTGGTTTATGTTCAGTTTTATTGTCAGTGCTAGATGGTTTTGTGTATTTATGTGTATCAAAATTCTTGGGAGGGGGAGGGGTACGATCCTTTGCACCCGACTCACTCCTAGCTGCTGCTCCGCACCCTCGAATTAATGACAGTCGGCGGTCAGCCATTTCTGCTGCCTCCTGGAGAGTTCTAGGATTTTTTTCCTTTATATTTAATGTTAAGTCCCCGCCTGTGCACTTAAAGAACTGCTCCAAGAGAACCAGCTCACTCAACTCCTCAAAAGTAGCTGCCCTCTCAGAACGCAGCCAATGTCGTAGTGCATCAGACAAGTCCCGGGCGTGTTCTAGGAAAGTACTATCCTTGCCCTTAGTAACACCCCGAAACTTCAAGCGGTAAGTTTCTGGTTGTAACTCATAGGCCCGTAGCACAGCCTTCTTTAGCTCATCATAAACAACACAGGACTCTAAAGGTAGTGCATCATACGCTTTTAGCCCCTTTCCTAGGAGTCTTGATGAAACTAATGCTGCCCACTTTTCCTGAGGCCACTGGTGTTCCTGACACTTCTTCTCAAATCGCATAAAAAACTCAGTCACACATAACTCATCGAACACAGGAACTAGTTTAAGCAGGTGCGACAATGATTGGTCCCGATGTCTGTTACCTCCCCCAATATTTCGCCCTGTTACCTCCACTCGAGATCTCTCCAGCTCCCTGTCAGCCCGATACCTAGTAGACTCTGCCTGCAGTTCAGCCTCTCGTATAGCTGTTCTCTCTGCAGCCTCAGCCTGAGCTCTAGCAGCCTCAGCCTGCACACTAGCCTGTCTTTCGGTAGCCTCAACCTGAGCTCTAGCAACCTCAGCCTGAACTCTAGCAACCTCAGCCTGCACACTAACCTGTCTTTCGGCGGCCTCAACCTGAGCTCTAGCAGCCTCAACCTTGGCCATCTCAAGCCGAAACAACAAATCTGGAGTCAACCCTTGAGGAGGGGAAGGTGCATTTAATGGGGAGGGTCCCTGTGATTGAATTCCACGCTGCCATTGACCATCAACTTGGGGGTATGTACTAAATTCAGGCACCCTGACGTTTGATATGGGGGTAGAGTGGAGGGGGGGCTGGGGACCGGGGCCCCCAGTCGCCTCTCCACCCAGGTCTCCCCCTTCTAAACCCAATATCAAAGTCCTCAGCTGATCTTTCTTCATGCCACTTAAACCCTGGTGACCCTGAAGACCTGCCACACACTTTAAGCCATACTTATTCAGCTTCAACACCCTGGCAGCGGTAAGGGGCACCTCTAAAAATCTTCTAGCACCCTCCTCGCTATCGACTAGCCACTCCACAGGTCTTTCTCCCTCCGAGCCTGTATCGTGACCTGACCCATCACTGTGTTCTGATATATTAGACATGTTTGTGTACTGCAGTAATTATCACGGTTATAGAATGTGCCTTATCTCCTATGCAAGTATTTATATACTAATGTTATTTATAGTCTTTAATGTGTTATATTGGTTGCTCCAAAAAAAACCCTATGTCCACTGTATTCCTCTAATCATAAGGAATCTCAAAACAAATGCCCACTATATTCCTCTGTTCAGTAAATCCTATGCAAAGTTGCCATTTGTTTGGTCCTGGGATATATAAACACTGGGCTCTTTCTATTGGGCTAGGTATGCGGCAACAAGCAACAACGGAAAACGCTAGATCCAACCCTTATCTATAAACCCAGGCAACAAACCACACTAAACCGTCAAGAGTCCTGCCTGGACAACGAGGTATCCTATGACTCGGTTACAGGATGCACGCACTATAGACTGCTGATAGTCAAGCAGGCTATATAAAAGATCACACAATTAAGTTGGCTTAAAGCTTCAAGGAAAAGATAGATGACGGAATTAAATTGCAGAAACAATTTAATAACAAACTAGAAGAAAGTACATTTAACGTTACGTTAATTAATACAACTAATCACCCCTGCGTGAAAGAAGGTGAAAGCAAACAGTCCTCAAAACATCGTACCGGTAGACAAGATGCGGGGTTCTAAACTGCATGTGGCTACTGTAGGATCTGATGCTTAGCAAAGAAAGTACGTTACGGATTTAGAGAACTCTCAACTCATAAGCAGGAATAAATACTAGTGATAGGACCTACAGTGTATAATGGCATAGGTATAATTAAATAAAGGCAGCAACTCGCAACATAACCACATACAGGTGTGCTTCTCACTCTTAGTCAGGCAAGCCTGCTCGGACAGAGTCTCTAAGCCACACCCTGACTCACAATGCTCACAAAAACGGTAAACTGTGGCACAATAACAAGCATACAGAAATAATAAACCCCTAGCTGTTAATCTGCCAGGCGGCAGAGGTCTAGCCGGAAGGATATAGGCTTCGGATACCCGGGCTGAGCCACCTGCTCTAGCCTAGGGACGTTCCCAAGTCTGTGCGCCAAATTACTCTAATTGAAAGGGTGCTCTCTTGAGAGACTCAGATCGCAAGTATCTGACTCTCCTGGCGACCCTAAAACAAAAGCAAGACGTGCTAGCGCAGTGCTGAGTGGACTAGGCAAGGGCCCTCACACAACACAACACTAGACACACAGGGACACAGACAAGAAAATGCCCCCAGACTCCCACGGGTATCCTAGTAAAGTCGTGCGGGTCCACAGGACTCGCACCAGCAGACTTTACTTAAAGGATCACAAAAAGCCTCCCCTCCGGTCTAGCCCCTGCTAACCTGACACAAGAACACACTAGCAAGCATGAAACCACCAAATATGAGACAACAAAAAAGCTTCCTAGGTCTCATTAGCAATTACGTCTCTGCATAAGGCCCAAAATCCTATCTAATTATCTGAGAGCTCGTCGTTAATACAATAATAGATATAAGGTCTATCAAGGGGATGGGATAATTAAATAGATTGGTGAAGTAGTGGAAAGAAGGTATACAAAGTAAGAGAGAAAGTTTCTAAGTGGGGTTGAGAGGGATAGATATCAAGGGGGTCCGAAGGGTACGACAGTGAGGTGAGCTCTGAGTCTTGAATCTGTCTGGACCCCACCCTAGGCATACAAAATACATCCCAGGCTTGGCAACACTCAACACAGTTGCCGGGTCAAAATCGTCTACCCCGTGCGTGAGTCGAAACTAAGCCTAACGTTGCAATCGGATGCATATGGCAACGCTTCAGGCTCGTCCCAAGCTAGACTCTCCGCCCGAAGCAAATCCCCCAGCCGGTCTCTCTCTCCCGCTCGTCTCCTCCCACTCTCACTAAACTTACATCTTATATATTATAATGAAACAATCAACTATCGAGAATAAAATATACTAAGATGCGTTGGTTAAGAATAAGGGCAGCTACAAGCTGTGAAACAACATAAGAATATCCCAGACATTAGTTACGTTGTCGTAGGATATATACTAAGGAAAAGCCTGCCGGCCGGCTACCGCCAACCGGTTTCTAAACGGCTGGGCAGCCGACGCGCGCGCCCGCCCGCACGTGGCTACTATGCAGAAGCGTCACAACTGTCTGATACAGGCCACCTGTCTATCACCTACCACACCTTCCCACTCTGAACCTGTTTTGGTGACTAAATGGCATTACGATAGGGCTGACTGGGAGGGTCTTCAAGATTTGTTTATTGATATTCCCTGGACCTCTTTTTTTTTCTAATGATGCACACTCCACCTTGAGCCACATACAAGATTTTATAAAAATTGGAATGGAAACTTTTATTCCTCATCAAAAGTACAGTAAAAGATCTAATTCACCTAAATGGTTTGACCATAATTGTGCTAGAGTAACTGAACAAAAAGCAATAGCCTACAATGCATACACAAGATCAAAAACACATAAAGCCTTTAATTACTTTAGAAACATCAGAAATTATGCCAAAATTGAATTAAATCTAACTAAATCAAACTTTCTCCACAAGCAGGCAAATAAACTTCTAAATAATCCAAATGATACAAAATATTTTGGTCTACTCTTAACTCATTCAAATCCAACTTCACTACTGTTTCATCCATTCCACCATTAAAATCTCCGACTGGCAATCTTGTAAGTGACCCACGAGGTAAAGCTAACCTTCTTGCGGATATTTTCTCCACCAACTCAACCTTAGATGAAATAAATCAAGATGTCCTTGTACTTAATTTTAATTCGCCTGAAATTCCCTCACTTAAGATCCACACCAGATATGTCAAAACTATTTTGCAGAATCTCTCAGTAGATAAGGCTCCTGGTCCAGATGAAATTCCTCCAATAGTACTTATACTCATACCGCATGCTTCCCAGTATCCTGGAAAGAAGCAAACATCCATCCAGTTCCTAAAAAAAGGTGCTTCTTCAGATCCATCAAACTACAGACCAATAGCTATAACTTCCACTCTTGGTAAAGTCTTTGAAATTATATTAAATAATCACATAATTAAGCATCTTGAGAATAATAAATTAATCAGTGATAGGCAATATGGTTTTAGACGATGTCGATCAACTGCAGACATTCTTTGCCTTCTTACGCATCAAATCAACCAAGCTACAGACCAACATGGTGAAACACATACAATAGCACTGGATATATCAAAGGCATTTGATAGAGTCTGGCATCAATCCTTATTGTCGAAGATGTCACACTACGGCCTAGCATCATTAGTTCCACTAATTTCTTCTTATCTTCATAACAGAAAAATACGTGTAATGGTAGATGGCCTTTATTCTCAATTTCACTCAATAAATGCTGGTGTTCCCCAGGGATCAGTTTTGGCCCCAACTCTGATCCTCATTCATATCAATGATCTTATATCTACCACTCATAATCCAATACATTCCTACGCAGATGACTCAACACTCCACAGTTCCTTCACAATTACCAATTCTTTCACCCAACCCGATCTTACAAATTCAAAAGTAAACACTGCAATTTCTCTGAACCAGGACCTTTCTAGAATTAATGAATGGGGACAAAAGAATCTAGTTTCCTTTAATGTACAGAAAACCAAGTACATTCAATTTTCTAACCGACAGAATCTCACTGACTCCCATATATTTTTTAATTATGTAAATATTCCCACTTCCCCTAGTATTGACATTCTCGGTGTAATATTAACTACTAACCTGAGCTGGACACATTATGTTAGAAGCATTGCTAAGAATGCCTCTAAAAAACTGGGACTCCTGTACAGAGTTCGAGAATTCTTCACTGACGAGCAGTTGGCCGTAATATATAAAAGTCATGTGCGTTCTCAGATAGATTACTGTTCACCTCTGTGGAGTGGAAGTGGAGTGGTTGCATTGAGGCAGTTGGACAAAATTCAAAATAAAGCGATTAGATTAATCAATAATCCTGCAATCACACAGGACCTTCCTACATTATCCATACGAAGAAACGTTGCATCCCTTGCATTATTCTACAGATATTTTCACAGCAATTGTTCCGAGGAACTTGCTTCAATTGTGCCGTCTCTCCACATCTTTCCCCGTAGAACTAGGGCAGCTGAGAGCGCCCATGAATTTACACTTTTTCCTCCACAATGCAGAACTTCTGCTTATCAAAATGCATTTTTCCCCAGAACTACTACTCTTTGGAATTCACTTCCCTCGAGTTGCTTTCCACAAACTTACAATCTACAACAGTTTAAATCCTGTTGTTACAAACATTTTATGAATGGAGGATGCCTTTAGGCACACGGACCTTTTTTGTTTTATCTGTGTTTTTCCTTCCTCCGTTCATTGTCTCTTAAAAAAGAAAAAAAAAGAAAAAAAGTGCAAGGTCAAGAATGTTATTACCACGTCGGCGATTGAACAAATTGATAGAGCGAACTCTCTTGCAAGTTCGCATACAAGTCATGTCCAGAGTGTGAAGTAAGAGTATCGGCCCACTTGGGCACAGATAAATTAAAGTCGCCAAAAATGACAGTATCTTGTGAGTTACTTACATCTGCAATTTGTTCATAAATTTCTCGGTCAGTTTGCACTGATTGAGCTGGAGGTCTGTATATTAATGCAAGTATTATTTTTGTACCTTTATTATTCTTTATTAGCACAAAGGATGTGTCGACGTTCAAAATTTGAGGTTTTGACAAGAGGGTCGGGTTAAGACTTTCTTTGATAAAAAGTAAAACGACACCTCCATTTTTATTTATTCGGCTTTTCTCAAACATTACATAACCGGGAAGTGAATGCTCTGCTAAAAAGTTTCTGTCTTCTATATTGAGCCAAGATTCTGTTATGCCAATCACGTCATAATTTTCTGTAAACACTAGTTCCTCTAAATCTGAAAATTAATTGCGTATGCTACGAGCGTTTGCATAGAAAACCTTTAAATTTGTTATTTTAGAACTCACGGAACGCTCCTTAATGTCATTTTTGGTTCTGGTCGGATCTACATTTATGTTCATGGCTGTCCTCCGTCCTCGCTTATGGTTGTGCCATCAGAGTGGAAAAGGGGAGGGAAAGACAAGGAAGGAAAATGTTGGAGAGGTTTTTGGCTAGATGCCAGAAAGATTGGGAAGAGCTAGAGTTGGATAGTTCAGTGCATTTATTATTAATGAAAGAGTGTTTGACAAGTCGAAGAGCAGATTTGGCTTGATTCCGAGCAGAAACATAGGAAGAATGAGATTCTTGAGTTTTTAGGTGTCGTTACCGTTTGAATGCTTCCTCTTTGTTGTGGACAGCAGTAGAACAAGTGTGAGTAAACCAAGATTTGTTTGCAGTAGACTGAGAGAAAGAAAATGGAATGTATGCTTCCATGCCCGAGAGGATTACTTCGGTAATACGTTCAGCACTCTCCGAGGGTCCCCAGCCACGGAAGCAAAAGTAATTCCATGGGAAATCAAAGAAGTAAAGCCGAAGAGCCTCCCAGTCGGCAGCGCCAAATTGCCACAAGTGCCGCCAGCTGGGAAGATTGGGTGGCCATACCGGAGAGATGGGACAGGTGACAGAGATAACTTTATGGTCGGAGGATCCCAAAGGAGAGAAAACAAAATTCAGTATATGCAGAAGGGTTGGAAGTTGGAAATAAATCAAGAACGTTGGGCTGATCTCCAAAGCGATCTGGGATATGGGTGGGTTGCTGAACTAACTGCTCGAGGTCATTTAGAATAGAGAAAATGTAGGCTTGTTCACCAGGTTGGTCAGTGGAATAAGAGGAGATCCATTGGCGGTGGTGAACGTTGAAATCTCTCAGGATGGAGATTTCTGTGAAAGGAGAGATAGATAGAATGTGTACCACGAATGTTGCTCAAGTGAATAATAAGAGTAAAAGGTATTGGTCCAGAGCATTTATATATATATATATATTCTGACATACGGAGCCCTGTATGTTAATTTAAGAGTTAGAATTAGAGTTGAAGGAATGCCAAACTACCCAGGCGGCGAAGCAGACTAGCGAGCGAACCAGCGAGTGGGAAACCAGCTCGTCCGCATACCAGCAAACAAGCCTTCACACCTGCGTGCGTCATAGGGGACCCTGCAAACTACTTCGATGACCCGACGCTATGACGCTATGATCGACGCCAGGAGACTCCATTGGACCACGCACCTGCTATGCAACTCGAGGAGCTGTGATTGGGGCGCGCACCATCAACCGCCTCCTGATTCGTTCCTACACCATCATTGTTTAGTATATAAGACCTGAGTAGTGGGCATTCAAATCAGTCTCATTTGGAGTTGGGGAAGGTGAACTTGCAGCTGGAGGAAGACAGGGTGAAGTATTATAATGGGTTTGTGACTGTCAGTCAGATTATATAAGTGTGTGTTAAGTGTGTTCGGTGTAAACACTTACGTTATGTTGGTTAGTGAGATATGTGATTGGGAATTAACGTTAACGCTACTATTATGTACTTAACTATTTGATTGGGAATTAACGTTAACGCTACTATTATGTACTTAACTATTTGATTGGGAATTAACGTTAACGCTACTATTATGTACTTAACTATTTTAGTTGACTGACTTGTGGATTAAAGCAACTCTTTAAGTAGTTGGGTTATGATGAAAGTAATACTATTGTTTTATATTAATACTTACGAGTTCTTTCATTTTCTTTTAATTAAGCTTACATTGCTTAACGGTGCTTAGTACGGTGATACTATTGTCTCTTATTAGTAATATCGCCTTAGACTAACATGGCTGTTTTAATGTTACTTCTAGTGATTTCCTAAGCTGAAGAAAATTCTTTTAGCTTCAAAATATTATTTTTGCTTTTCATATTATTTGAGTGAGACCTGAATCGAATCTATTAAGCGATCCTGTAACTTAATTTACTCATAATCAAACATCAATGTTACGTGGTTAAGAAATACATTTAACTAATTATTAAATATATATCTAACTTTTTATGTGACTTTGATATTAATCCTGATGATAATAATAATATAATACTATTAACGTAAGACAAGAACCAAAAATAATAACTACATTAAATATAAATAAAAGGACATATAAGAAAACTAGTTATTCATTTCAATAAGGGTAAGAGACAGAAATATTCTTACCTCAATATTTATCTTTCAAGACTTTTTATAGAATTAATAGTCCTTTAGATATAACTTATTCGGTTCATAACCATAGCCTACTAAGCTTCGGTTAAATAATTATTCTTTATAAATACTACATGACTTTAATTAGTTTCAGTATTTTTTCATAATTAAAGAGTATCAGTCAATAAAGGATACCAAGTCCTAAGATCCAAAAGGAAAGGAAGCAACAACAGGAAATAATTTTATTAGATTTTACTTTTGTTTTGCCTTCAGCTGACTGATACCTTAATATATATCTCTGTGCTATCTAGATTCATCAAGTTAACCACTTGAGGATCAAGATACGTAACAATAATTATATGTGAGGAAATATATACGCCCATTAAGGCAGAGTACAAAGGTCCACTCAGGAAGTACAGAGGGACTTTTAGCCTTTCAAGATCCAATACGCATTTCTTTCTGATATCCAGTTATCATTAGACGATTTAATTCAGCCTTGGAAGGGTATAAGGGAGTCAGATGGTTAATTGAGATAGTCTTACCCTTACAATTCCAACAAACCCTTCTTAAACTATATACAATAGTCTAATGATAGCCAGAATAAACAAAATGCGTCACAATCTTCATAGGGTTAAATATAGGTCAGGTTGGAGGAGGCACAAAGAGTCCGCGAGGAGATACAGCCAAACAATAAAGTTCACTGACATCCTGTTCATTAAATTCTGGCAACTATTACACGATTATATTAATTTTGACTAGGGACTCTAGTAGTTAACATGCTTCAAACTATTTCACTTATCTCTTTTTACTACCACAGATCCTTCTTAAGGGGGAGGTACTCGCTTTTTCTGGACCCCCTTCGCCCTCACATTCAGCATATTAGTTTTGAGATTTTAAGACGTTCGTTCCGATAGTTTGACGATTTTGAGACCTTTCGCCCCATTTCTTCGTCAATATTTAGACCTTTCGTGCCATTTAGGTGTCGATTTTTTTCCTGGCGAGCGATAGCGAACCTGTAATTTTAGAAGGAATTGGCCTTTGGCTGGGACATTTTCTACCGAAAAATGTACAAATTTATCTTGAAAGGAGGTCTAGGGGGTGTTTTTTAAAGCTTGATGGAGGTCTAGCGAGGAAACTCAAAAATAAATAAAGTAAAGAAATACATACTACAAAAAACAAGTACTACCCCCTTAAACTGCAAAAAATCGTCTCAATATAACTAGAATATAACTAGGAAGACGTTTCCAGTCCACAAGGGGTAAAAGATAAACCCTTCATATTGCCAATTTACAGTTGTTTCCAGCCACCCTATCTACTGTTCACACATCCTATACTGTAATTGTTCACATTTATTTTTGATCAGAAGAGGTAATTGACCACCTGCGAGTTTCAGGCTATAAGGTAGTTGGAGCTGTAGACATCGATATTTAGCAGAATTACCAGCTAAAATACGGTTGTAGTTCATTTATAAACCCATAAGAAATAATTAATCATACTTTCTATCCACCAGAAAACTACATAATTATTGCAATTCTGTTTTATATCAATGTTTACAGCTCCTACTTCCTTATAGCCTGAAACTCGGAGGTGGTCAATTGGCAAGGCGAATAAACGAAGAGGATGTAGTAGAAAGGAAGGATGGAAGGGACAAAGTATGCAGATGAAAGGACGTGGTAGGGATGGTGAATAAAGGGAAGGGGAGAAGGAAGGGAGAAGAGGGGTGGATGAAGAAGAAAGGAAGCCGGTAATTGAATGAAGGGTAGAGAAGAGAAACTATGATTTAACCTGTTCACTACCGGTGACGCTTATGTATTTGATTTCAGGTACATTTAGGAGATTATATGAAGCTACGGAAGGATATAGGGTAGCTAAAATGATACATGCAGATAGTCTATAACCTTCTAATTGGTTGACGTCCTTCCTAAGCTAATATATTCATCTAGAACGATGTCGCCGGCAATGAAGGGGTTAAGAGGAGATAGGCTGTTTTTTAGGCCCTCTTCTCCCTCATGTTTAGCCCAATTAATTTTCAGATTGTAAGATGTTTGCCCCATTAATTTGTCGTCCGATTTGTTTGTCAATGTTAAGACCTTTCGTGCTATTTAGGTGTCGATTTTTTCCTGACGAGCGTTAGTGAGCCTTTAATTTTGGAAGAACCGGCCTTTGTCAGCTTTACCTTTTGCCTCCTTCATGCACATATTCTTGCTTGGAACTGACCTGAATTGTCCAACACATTAATTTGGTTAGGTGTCTTACATAACACAGATAATTCATGGAAAGTAGGAACACATTTCTATGTAGATCAGTATTAATGTATCAAACCTATTTTGATGTCACTTAATAATATGACACGATATGGAAGGGTGAGGAAGCAAATATATTTACAGAGAAGAGGCTCTGATTGAGTCCACTTCAAGTGATTATTAGACAGGTGGAGTGGTCCGGACAACGTCAAAGGCTGTATCAGAGAAGGAGGATGTAATTACTAGAAATTAAATGTAAACATGGTTACACAGGATTAAACAGGGAGAATACCAATAATTAGTGGAGCTGGATGGTGGGAGAGTTTAAAATCCTAACCTAGTACAGGTAATAACCTAGATATTAACCGGTGACGTCTCTTTACTTTATTCATTTTTTTCTATGTGGGTGAGGGAGACAAAAGGCAGGACTGCCTGTGGCAAATGCCTCCCCCAGAGTTGAATGAGTGACAGGGCCAAAATCACGAGAAGTTCGAGCCAAAATGCCTGGACACACAGAGTTTGAAGCAATTTAAGGCTGCTATTAGACGACTTCATTCAGTTTAAACAGTTTAAAAGGACGGCACCGGTACTGAATGGGTTAACAACGAGCTCAGCCTGTATATACTATGGTGGTTAAGAGAATAGAAAAAAAGAAAGCAAAATTGTCGGACATGAATTAAGCAGTAACACTATATATACAGTATATATTGAAACCAAACACTCAGGATTCGTCACACGTTCCAATTTTCGTGGATCAATACAAATGTTATCTTTGTAACAGCTTCTATTCGTACTAATCAAATATGGGAAAGTTATCGGTTAATGCTCATATACAGTAAACTATGATCTGTGTTCTATTCAGTGACTCAAGCATTCCCATCCTAATAATAGTGTTCATATACTGTAAGTCTCTCTCTCTCTCTCTCACTTCCAATAGTGTTCATATACTGTAAGTCTCTCTCTCTCTCTCTCTCACTTCCAATAGTGTTCATATACTGTAAGTCTCTCTCTCTCTCTCTCTCTCACTTCCAATAGTGTTCATATACTGTAAGTCTCTCTCTCTCTCTCTATCTCTCTCTCTCGCTCTCTCTCTCACTTCAAATAGTGTTCATATACTGTAAGTCTCTCTCTCTCTCTCTCACTTCCAATAGTGTTCATATACTGTAAGTCTCTCTCTCTCTCTCTCTCTCTCTCTCTCACTTCCAATAGTGTTCATATCCTGTAAGTCTCTCTCTCTCTCTCCCTCACTTCCAATAGTGTTCATATACTGTAAGTCTCTCTCTCTCTCTCTCTCACTTCCAATAGTGTTCATATATGGTAAGCCTCTCTCTCTCTCTCTCTCACTTCCAATAGTGTTCATATACTGTAAGTCTCTCTCTCTCTCTCTCTCACTTCCAATAGTGTTCATATCTTGTAAGTCTCTCTCTCTCTCTCTCTCTCTCACTTCCAATAGTGTTCATATACTGTAAGTCTCTCTCTCTCTCTCTCTCTCTCTCTCTCTCTCTCACTTCCAATAGTGTTCATATCCTGTAAGTCTCTCTCTCTCTCTCACTTCCAATAGTGTTCATATACTGTAAGTCTCTCTCTCTCTCTCACTTCCAATAGTGTTCATATACTGTAAGTCTCTCTCTCTCTCTCTCTCACTTCCAATAGTGTTCATATACTGTAAGTCTCTCTCTCTCTCTCTCTCTCTCTCTCTCTCACTCACTTCCAATAGTGTTCATATCCTGGAAGTCTCTCTCTCTCTCTCACTTCCAATAGTGTTCATATCCTGTAAGTCTCTCTCTCTCTCTCACTTCCAATAGTGTTCATATACTGTAAGTCTCTCTCTCTCTCTCTCACTTCCAATAGTGTTCATATACTGTAAGTCTCTCTCTCTCTCTCTCACTTCCAATAGTGTTCATATACTGTAAGTCTCTCTCTCTCTCTCTCTCACTTCCAATAGTGTTCATATACTGTAAGTCTCTCTCTCTCTCTCTCACTTCCAATAGTGTTCATATACTGTAAGTCTCTCTCTCTCTCTCTCTCTCACTTCCAATAGTGTTCATATACTGTAAGTCTCTCTCTCTCTCTCTCTCTCACTTCCAATACCTACACATATATACTGTTTTTATTATATGCTTGGTAAGAAGGGCAGAACCAGAATGTTTCCGTTAACTTTCCTAGGCAACTCTACTCGACCAGCACTACATATAATTGTGTGTAGGATATCGATGACATTATTATCTACCTTCTGTCAACAGAATATGGAAAGTAGTTCCATATAGTTATCAGAACGAAAATCACCACTTGCGAGTTTCAGGCTATAAGGAAGTTGGAGCTATAAACACCGCTGTTAAACAGAAATGCAATAATAATGTATGTTTCTGCTGGATAATAAGTATGTTGAGTTTGGTGTTATGTATTTATAAATGTACTACAATCGTTATTTTAATTAGTAATTCTGCTTTATATTGATGTATACAACTCCAAATTCCTTATAGCCTGCAACTTGCAAATGGTGTATTGGTATTTGGAGACTTTGTACTATACCTTGTTCCAAATAGATAGCCAGATATCGTGACCCCTAATCTATGTAACCTAAAAAAGGCCAGACAAAATTGGCTGTAAATGTGGACACCTATTCCTTGGCTGAGTCTTCCCAAATGGTAGAAGTATTAGCTCGATTACTCTAGTAGCTTGTGAGCTACAGAGGTTAATAAGAGTGTTAGCTTACTTATTTGGTACAGGGTATAGTGTCCATAGGGGCAAGGGACTGGAGTTTTCGAAACGAGGCTCCAATCCTGACGCTATTCTTGACTTACAGTGTGATGGCTTAATAATCCAGAAGTGTTCAGTCCTCTGAGGTCCTATTATAACTAACTAATTAACCCCTTATGTGCCGTCCACATCCCTTGTACTATATTTCGATTACTACTAATTGATTATATTAGTTTAAGAAGGATCTCTAGGAATGATAAGGCTTCGAACTATCTAAATCATTCCTTTTAACTACCACAAATCCTTTCTAAGCTGCATCAAATCGTCTAAACTCTTGCTAGAATATAATATAGCAAACATCGTTGGTCAACTTAGACTTGGAACCCAATGTTGTCAATACATAGACTGTGGTGGACCAAAGACAAAGGTCATAAGCCTATACACTAGGATAAAAGCCAAGAGTTGTGATGAACCAACTCCTTCCCCCGCGGCTGTTCCGTCCACCATGACGTTAACTCGTTCAATAATGGGACCGTCCTTTTAACTTTATTATGGTTACTATTAGACAATGTTTTCAGTTTAATAAGGTCCTCCAGCAATTAACAGGTCTCTAACTATATCACTTAACCCTTTTTACTACCACAGAGTCTTCTTAAACTGCAAAAAATCGTCTAAATTTAGCTGGAGTAAAATGAAAAAGACGTTGCCAGTACAGAAGGGATTAATGGGGGATGGCCGTAGTTATTTGCTTACGTATTCATCTTGTTTGTGATTGTTTTAGTTTACTCCTTAACACCTTAAGAGCGGCCTAGGCGGTAATTTCTATGTACCGCCCAGCGTTTTTTTTTTACCATAAATGGGGTTGTTTCCGTGCTCTTTTTCATGCATAAACAAGACCCAGAGCGTAATACAAGTATGTATTCCTGAAAGGGCGTAAATTGAGCTTTCTAATGACACCCGAACCATCCTTCTACGATCACTGGTTGTCTTGCAACGATCGTGCAACCGAAGATCAAAATCGCTAAAATACGGTAATTTTCTTACATTATTACGTGTGAAACGAGTGAGAGAGGGTGGAGTACAAAGGAGTTGTTGTTGTTGTTGTTGTTCCCCAGGCTGCCTGGCCGAACAGCCCCAAGGTCCCGAGCAAGGCCAAGGCCATAGAGCACCCCCACAAAACCCTCCCTGCTTACCACTAACAAAACCCAGGTGACCGAAGCCACTCTAAGGCAGGGAGCTGAGGAGGGCGCGGAAACGCCCGAGAAACCAAAGCCCCACCCAAGGCCCTGTGCCCCTCAGCAATTATGAAGGGAAAGTTGAGGGGCAAGGGAAAAAAAGGAGTACATCTCAGTAGCTCCACGGCCACCGTGGCGAGCGGTCAGGAGGTAATCTACGCTCCTCCCACCGATCCGCTCTCTCTCAGAGCACATTACATGCTCAAAATTGCATTCGACAATAGCCGGGCCCCGCCCATAGGCACCATTTCTTTCACTCGACAATAGCCGGGCTAAGTTAAGGGTTAATTAAACCTCCATCAAACTATAAATAAATACAACCCAAGATCTCCCTTCAAGATAAATATGTAATTTTGTTGGTAGAAAAATGTCCCGGCCAAAGGCCGATTCTTTCTAAATATAGTCTCGCTACCGCTCGCCAGGGAATAATCGACATCTAGATGGCACGAAAGGTCTTAATATTGACATAAATGGGGCAAACAGTCTTAAAATTGCCAAACTAATGGGCCGAACATCTTAAAATATCAAAACTAATGGGGCTAAACATCTTAAAATTGCCAAACTAATGGGCCGAACATCTTAAAATATCAGAACTAATGGGGCTAAACATGAGGGACAAGCGGGGCCAGAAAAAACAACCATCTCCTCTTAACGAGAACCTGTGATGTAATATTCGTTGACTCGCTATATATTCCATGGTAAATTAATTGACCACTTGCGAGTTTCAGGCAATAAGGAAGTTGGAGCTGTAGACATCCATATTTTGCAGAATTACCAGCTAGAATACGGTCGTAGTATATTTATAAACACACTAAACCCAATTCAACATAGTTTATATCCATCAGAAACCTATATTAGTATTGTTTTTCTGTTTTATAGCGATGTCTACAGTTCCAACTTCCTTATAGCCTGAAACTCGCAAGTGGTCAATTGCCTTGTCTCATTCATGTATGAAGGTATGTATGTATAGGCAAAACAGAATAATGGTTTAAGGAAGGATAAGAACAAAGGTAAAGCATGGAAGATAATGATGAAGAAGAGAGAGCAGAGTAGCGAAGGATGAACCAGCAGTATAAGGGGGCAGTGTTTGTTTGTTGGTCTATATATTCATCAATTATTGTATTTTGGAGTTTCCTCGCTAGACCTCCATCAATTATTGTATTTTGGAGTTTCCTCGCTAGACCTCCATCAAGCTTTAAAAAAAAAAAAAATCATGGACCCCCTTTCAAGATAGATTTTTAAATTTTTCGGTAGAAAAATTTCCCGGCCGAAGGCAGATTCCTTCTAAAATTACAGGCTTGCTGACGCTCGCCAGGAAAAATCGATACCTAAATGGCAGGAAAGGTCTTAATATTGACAAAGAAATGAGGCGAAAGGTCCTAGACGTCTTAACATTTCAAAACTAATATGCTAAACATGAGGGAGAAAGGGGTCTAGAAAAAGGGACTACCTCCCCCTTAAGTAATTGCTGTTCGCTAGGATAACCACATTCTGTCTTGAGGTCTTCTCTCTCATTATCTCACTTCAGTATGATGGTGTCTATATATTATTATTCTGTCTGAACATAAGACAAATGTTTATAGCGAAAAAGGATAAAACAACTAAAGTCATCGTAATAATATAAATACTATAATATAAATCAAGTAATCTGTCAATATAGAGTATAACTATATAAAAATACATACTGACTGTATATTTATACTTGATATTGACAGATAACTTGAATTAAAAGGTGATAATAGGGTAGGGTGGTGGCTGATAACTGGCGTGTTTGATGGAGGAGCAATAATGGTTAGGTGGCTCTCACAGGTAAGCCACGATAGCCCTGTCCGTTTCTTAATCATTAATGTGCGACTTTAACCTCATGACTAAGGGACAAGTGGCTTATTTCTACACTTTTGGTAATGCACTATATTGACAAAAATAGGGGACGATGTGAAAAAAGCTGTGTGATAATATCATACTGATCCAACTGTATGTTAATAAGTTATTCCCGAAAAACGATGCCACACGGCCTCTGAAACCCATAGTAGGTGCCGATTTCCTTCCCGGCGAACGATAGTGAGCCTGTAATTTTGGTAGTACCGGCCTTCGGCCAGGACATTTGTCTACCGAAAAATGTATACATTAATTTAGAAGGGGGGATCTAATGGATGTTTATATAAGTTTGATGGAGGTCTAACCCTTCCGACCCGGGGTTCCCCTCCTAAGGACAGTGTGGGGTACCCGGGCGATTTGGCCGAAAAACGTCAAGGCCTAGTCTACCGTATTTTTGTTATTTTAACTGCTAGAAATTTCCCACGCATCTATAAGCGTAGTGCGGTTTTCAGTCTGTAGACTGGCGTTAAGTAGAGCTCTGTAAGTCAACTGGTTCAGTTGTGATGATGATTTCCGTGGGCGAATTTTGCTGCGATGTTGACAATATCGGAGCTTTTCAGACACTAATTTCGTCTGACGTCACAACAACAACATTGATCCGACGTCTCCTTCTTGTTTTCGGAGGTGCGGTGACGCAATGATCGGCTTTGTTTACATGCATCGGACGCACAGCGTTCAGACCAAGCTGAATAGGCTTTCAAGCTTACTGTCTGTTATAAGGACACCCGGGGTCCTGCCCATCTGCCGCGGTGTCCGTTTAAAAGGACAGCGGGCTGAAAGGAGGAAACTCGAAAAATACATAATATACAGTATACATATATCAGCAACTAAATAAGCCCATCCCCTTAACCCTTGTCTATCGGGGCCCGACTTAAGTCCGTATCTAAAAATCTGGACTATGTGGCGGGGCCCAACTTTAGTCCGTGTGCAATTTTGGCTCAATATTGGCTCTGAGAGAGAGCCGAGCGGTGGGAGGAGTGTAGGTTGCCTCATGACCGCTCGCCACGACCGTCGTGGGCCCACTGACATGTACTCCACACTACTCCACCGTCATTCACTCGCTACACACGTAATTATGTAACGAAATTACCGTATTTTAGCGATTTTGCCCTTCGGTTGCACGATCGTTGCAAGACAACCAGTGATCGTAGAAGGATGCTTTGGGTGTCATTGGAAAGCTCAATTTACGCCCTTTCAGGGATACATACTTGTATTACGCTCTGACTCTTGTTTATGCATGAAAAGGAGCACGGAAACAACCCCATTTGTGGTAAAATCCCCCGCTGGGCGGTACATAGAAATTACCACCTAGGCCGCTCGTTGAGTGTTAATAACCTAGGTGGATGGAACTATGTTGGTTAGCTTGCTTGGCGTGGCAGCTGTTGGGATATTTTGCTTGTTTTGGAAACAATGTTGTTTGGTTTGATTTTTTTGGGATTGTTATCATATTTACTTTTTAGTGGCTGATGAACCAAATGTGTGGCATAAATAATATATCGATTTAATTGGAAAATAGTTTCGAGTCGTTGAAGATATACTGGTTGTGAATGTATATTAATGTTCATTGTTATTTATATTAGTTTTCTGAACAACATATCCATAAGTAATAACTAAGCAAGTAGATAATGATATAGCAAATAGACAACCACATATTGAATAAATGAATTAATGATTATATACAAATTTCTAAATACAATACATGTACAGTCGTAAGCCATAATACTTGTTCACCCATTTGAATCTGTTTCGAACCCAAGCGAGACAACCCAAATGATCCGTTATTTCCCAGAGGCTTCACAACTTGGCTTTGAACGGGGTAGTACTTGTTTTTGTATCAATATATTTATCTATTATTATATTTTTGATTTCCTCGCTAGTCCTCCGTTAAGCATAAAAAAACACCTTCTAGACCCTCTTTCAAAATAAAATTTGTACAGTTTTCGGTAGAAAATGTCTTGGCCAAAGGCCGTTTTGTTCTATAATTACAGGTTCACTATCGCTCGCCATGAAACAAAATTGACACTTAAATGGCACAAATGTCCTATTATTGAAAACAAAATGGGACGAAAGGTCTCAAAATCGCCAAACTAATGGGCCAAATGTCTTAAAATATGAAAACTAATGGGGCTAAACACGAGGAAGAAGGGGGGCCAGAAAAAACCGACCATCCCCCTTAAGAAATGCCCGCGCATGAAAAGCCTGCAGACTCTTAGTACAGGCATTATACTAAATAACCTCCCACAAATTACAACAAAAACGTTTTCAATTGATTTTGATTCAGGAAAGACCCTTCTACAACATATCAAAAATCCTTAGAAATGTAATTGGTGGAAATCATAACAAAATGCTGTAACTTACCACTAATATTGCTTGTGAAAATATATTTTAGTTATTCATTATTTACTGGTTTTCTTTTAATATTTACCATCCAGATAGACAAAGAAAATGCAAACTATTTATTTATATCACTCACCTGACCTGTTGGAAGTTGTAGTTTAAGGCCATAGCGGGCGGTCATACCCACCAAGAAGAAGAAGAAGAAATTATAGTTGGTATGTGTTGTGTATTTCTATTTGTTTTAAGCCATGCCTAGACGTACCAAACATAACTTACAGTAGGCTAAGAATGCCTTGAAAATCAACATGCATAGGAAACAAAACAAAAGAGACAAGTAAGGCTAGCTGCTAGTGAACAAAATATTAAGGACACAAGCACCCCTCTAGTGCCAGGATTTCAGAGTTTGCTCAATGAATCCTTTAAATGATGAGATAGTGGAGAATGTTTTGAGTCAACCTATTGCTTTATTCAACAGTTCTCTTCTTCTTCGCCAGCCACAGAAACAACAGCTTGCATATGCTATCTGGGCGCTCCAGATGTCTCACCACCAGGCAATGTGCAATAAGTGTTGGATGGGGGAGCACTCATTCACCGTATCCTGTGGACACGTGCAACTACGTACACGTACACGGGTATATGCAATTCATTCAGCGAGTATTTCAGGAAAAATTATGGTGCTCCACCAATATTTTTTTCGATGGCTACCAGGAAACGTCTACCAAAAACATGGCTCATCACAGGCGAGCAGGTGGGAGGACTGGACTCACTGTAAGCCTGGCAGAGGACTTGCAAATCATGATGAAAAAAAGAAGAGTTCCTTTCTAACACCACCAACAAACAGCGATTCATCAATATGCTCGGTGCTCACTTGCAGACGAAAAACTGCAAGATATACCACGCCTCAGGTGATGCCCATCTCTTGATAGTGCAGAAAGCAGTGGATGCTGCTATCAAAAGTACAAATACACTCATAGGCGATGATACAGACTTTCTCGTCCTCATCTACCATGCCAACCTTGAATTGCATGACATCTTCTTCAAACCAGAGCCAAAGAAGAGTACAAGGAATGCATGCATTTGGGATGTAAAGGCTTTTAACGCCAACTAGGTCCCAGTGGGTGCAATCACATACTCTTCATCCACGCCATAGCTGGATGTGACACTACTTCCCGCCTCTACGGTATTGTGAAGGGAGCTCCTTTGAAACATTTTACAACCTGCAGTGACTTCCGTGAACAGGCGGAAGTGTTTGACACCCACCGAGCTTCTCCGACAGATATTGCGTCCGCAGGTGAGAATGCTCTGTTGTGTCTGTACAATGGAAAGCCAGGGGAGGTACTTGTCATGCCGAGGCTCAAGCGATTCTATGAACAGGTGACTGCCTCCAGTTCTCCCGTACAGCCTCTTAGTCTGCCACCAACATCAGCAGTAGCCAGGTACCACGGTCTTCGTGTGTACTATCAGCTACAACAGTGGAAAGGATCTGTTGACAGACTATCACCACAAGAATGGGGGTGGGAGAAGAACAACACAGGGTTAGTACCAGTCCAAACTGATTTGAGACTTGCTCCACAGGGGCTGCTAAGAGTTGTCAGATGCGTCTGCAAGACTGACTGCAGTAGATTGCGGTGCACATACAGGAGGCACAACATCGAGTGCTCTGCTGCCTGTAGCAACTGCAAGGGAACAGCGTGTGTAAATACCTCTCAGGCAGTTTGTGACCTAGACGGAAATGATCAAGAACCAGACGGCCTCCATTAAAAATCACCAACAACAAGTGTGTTTCAATATGTCAGTTTACAAATACACCATACATTTATCCAGCATAATTTCATTTAATAATAGCACTGTTATCATATGTTTTGCTTTTAGACGCTTCCTTTAGAAGCTAATTTGAGGTAGCACAAGTGACGGGTACGGACAAATATTATCATATGAACAAAATATTTGTTTTCCACCAATCGGATTTCGTAGGACTTTTTGTATGTTATAGAAGATTTGTTCCTGATTAAGAAACAGTTGAAAGCATTGTTGTTGCAATTTGTGAGGTCCATCCGTCTATTTCCGTATAATACCTGTAGTATCTCTCAATCAATAAAATTAGCTAGCAATTATAACCTTCCAGAGCTTCACAAAATCGTCTAAATGTAGCTGAAATCAACTAGAAAAAGACGTCACCGGTACTGAATGGGTTGATATAGTTTGAAAATCATATAGACTTGTTTCGTTATATTTTCTGCACCTCACTACTATAACTCTCTGTTTACTTAATTATATATATATATATATATATATATATATATATATATATATATATATATATATATATATATCGGTATATATATATATATACTGTACATATATATATATATATATATATACATATATATATACATATATATATATATATATATATATATATATATATATATATATATATATATATATATATATATATATAATATATATATATTATCATATTTCATTTTGTATTGTAGTTTGAACGATATATAGACTGGTTTCCTTTTATTGTCTGCACCTGACTAATATAACTCTCTCAGTTTGTTTACTTATATATGTGTTATATATCATTGTGTTTACTTATATATGTGATATATATCATTGTGTTCACTTATATATGTGTTATATATCATTGTGTTTTAATGTAGTTTGAACATTGAAATACTTGTTTCCTTTCATTTTCTGTTTACTTATTTATTTATTTTATCATATTTCATTTTTTGTATTGTAGTTTGTAAATTATATATACTTGTTTCCTTGTACATACTGCACCTTATTGCTATACCTTTCTTAGTTTGGTTCTCCTCCCCACACTGCCACCTGACTCCAAAATGATTCAGGCTGCGAGCAATAGTCGGACCAAGATCATGGGATTGTTTCTCAGATGCTGCGCCGAGCCCCTCCGATATTGATGCATTCTCTCTCATTATGTCTCTCTCTGTTTCTGTCTCTCTCTTATATATTTTTTTCTCTCTCTCTCTCTCTCTCTCTCTCTCTCTCTCTCTCTCTCTCTCTCTCTCTCTCTCTCTCTCTCTCTCTCTCTTTTCCCGCCAAAGAAAGCGTATTTTTCACTATGTAGGAAATCAAACATATGCGAGAGAGAAAGAGGTTTCTTAGTAGATTGATTTTAGTGCACACATACCTTTTGCTGAAGAAAAGTTTTTGCAGAAATTATAATATGACCTGCATGCTGGAGAGGAATGTCATTATAATATGACCTGCATGCTGGAGAGGAATGTCATTATAATATGACCTGCATGCTGGAGAGGAATGTCATTATAATATGACCTGCATGCTGGAGAGGAATGTCATTATAATATGACCTGCATGCTGGAGAGGAATGTCATTATAATATGACCTGCATGCTGGAGAGGAATGTCATTATAATATGACCTGCATGCTGGAGAGGAATGTCATTATAATATGACCTGCATGCTGGAGAGGAATGTCATTATAATATGACCTGCATGCTGGAGAGGAATGTCATTATAATATGACCTGCATGCTGGAGAGGAATGTCATTATAATATGACCTGCATGCTGGAGAGGAATGTCATTATAATATGACCTGCATGCTGGAGAGGAATGTCATTATAATATGACCTGCATGCTGGAGAGGAATGTCTTTCGTTTACTCATTTAATTGTGATTTAATCTAATTGGTTAATTTTCACTCCCAATACCAAACACTTCCAAATGACATTTTTGAAAGCGTGTGATTTTCCCGGGATTCGAACCGGGGTTACCAGATACAGATCTTAAACACTCTGACCATTACACTAGACAGTACAAGGTTAAGTACATGACTCCGAATATATATTAATTTATCGAATACTGGATATCAATCTAATACAAATAAAAGCAGGAATAGAAATACACAGCCCAACTCACTGTAACTTCTATCATGTTCACTATCCATGTTGTCAAACCGGAACAATATAGTTTGAGATCTTGAATGAATATGTGAAGGAATATAAGGAAATGATTATGAAATAACATTGGTTTGACAATTCTACCACGTTAAAAGACATAATTTAAACTATAAACCATACTTCCAGCTATACATATGCAACAATAAAGACTAAACAGAATGGACTGGGCTTTCGTTTGTCGCCCTGCCATTATCAAAGCAGATGACTCTCTATGGAATACACCAACAAGACCAACAAAATATGGATCGTGTTCACAAGGTGTGTAATCTTGGCATTCAAGAAGAGTTATGCATTTGACACTTTATCATGATGTGTACAGTCACTTTTACAAATTCGTGAACCCTCTATGTTATTTCTTTATACAATTATAACTATCAGGATTGATTTGGGAATGAATGTTTGTTTGTAATATATACTGTATGCAGGAAATAGCGTTCCTATACAGTTTTACAAACATATCTAGCGGCTCTAGCCTTAATAAATTCCGGGTGGAACAATTACTAAGTCAAGTGCAAAACATGTGAGAAAGCCTGAATCAATACAATAGAATATGACATCATGGACATCCCAGAATTATGGTTTACACAAGGATGAGGAACCCTTGTATTTTGTTATGTATGAAGGAGAAAAAAGGCTAAGCTGCCTGGAACAAGTGTTAACCCCCCCCCCCCAAGGTTGAGCAAGTGGTAGAGGTTAGGGCATTTAGGAGGTAGGTGTGAAAAGCTTAAAGAAGAAGGGAGGAGTTCTTCTAAGGTACATGAAATGGAAGAGAGAGAGAGAGAGTGGAGTGCCGGGAGTAGGGAAGAGATTAGTTACAGTTACCCTGTATGCATGTTTGTATGTCTGATTTTGCTTGTGCCTCTGATATATTTTACCCATATCTAGTCTCCGTCTCCCCTCTCCCCATGCTTCTGCCCCCTCCCTGTACTGCCTCCTTCCTCCCTGCCAGCCTCCCCATCCCCACCCTTCCACCGCCACCTGTCATGACGGATATTTAAGGCCTCCTAGGTATCAGTATTTGTTAGTGACCTGATGATGCTATCTGCGAAACATTGTTAATAAAGTGTTCTTCCTCAGATGGCTTGTTTTATCCATTCTGTCTACTTTTCAAGTACCGCTCAACAATATACGTATCTTTTGTGATTAATTACCTGCACTGATATATATATTTCATGTTGTAACTAGTTCAGGATATTTATTGGTATCTAATGTAAGAATCCTGCCAGCCAATCAACGTGCTGCATTTGACTATCTCTTTAAACCAGATGAGTTTGACATTCTTGACGTTTCCCCCAAGTTTTCCACACCCTCCCGTGCAGCGAATCAGAGCCTCCGTTGTCGGAGCAAGCAAAAACTGAGCCAGCCGCGCACACCTCTTCATCTTTCAAATCGCTCTCGCTCCCTCCACAGGCCGTTTGTTCGAGTTGCAACAGGTCTATGACATAAGTGCAAGCCCTATTCTCCCGTAAGCCACTACAAGACCTTTGCAACCATCTTCCTGGGACATATTACGAAGAGATAAGACCAGAGGAGAGGGGAAGAAATGTTCAAACCGCGCGGCTGGAGAAAGCACTGCCCGGGTGGCTGGCTCAACCAATGACAGCGCGGCAATTCATGAGGCGGGGCTATAAAGAGGGAGGGGAGGGGCTGCAGACGTCATTCGGAGGACGTACTTGGTGACGCTCAGGTCTCTCTATGCAGGCCTGCAGCCCCTTCTTCAGCCCCTTCTTCAAGCAGCAGAAGAAAGAAGATAGAAAAAAGCAGCAGAAGAAAGAAGATAGAAGATGGACCAGCCAGACTTTGCCTTCTAGTTTTCTCCTGCCGAGCTCTCCACCAACCAGCTCCTCGATCGGCTCTCTCCTGGCCAATCAGCTCCCTGCATCTCACATCATATCACATCATCATCCTCTCCATTTCCATCACTTTCCTATATTCTTATTTTTCCCTCAACCTCCTCCCTTACCTTTTTCAAATTTAATTAAATGTGTGTACCCATTCCCGCCCAGTAGAAGCCCAGTTGCAGTATGAAGCCGAACCCTGAAGGCATTGCCATGAAGGGGGGGGGGTTAGCCCCTGGTTATAGGAGACAAGTGGGTAGGGTTTAGACTTCAAGTAGTAATAGGGTCCCTGTGATATTATAATCCAAGGGCATAGGTAGGAATTGGTTTTTTCTGGGGACACTTGGTACAGTTTAGCATACATTTTTTATTTTTTATTTTTTTTCCTCAGAACTTTTCTTTCCCCATTCATTTAATCAATTATCCCAGTTAGCATTATTACTTGCTCCCCTATGATTCAGTATGGCACTTTATGTCAAATTTAAATGCACCCAAGCTCCTCCCGATGACCCAGGCTCGCATATCTTCAGCATAAGCCAAACTCAAATAGTCAGGGTTTTCAAAAACCAGAATATTGTTAAGATAAGACTTGCTTCACAGAAAAATCTTAATGCCTATCTTAGCCCTGCCACTTTAACAAAACTCAAGACTGCTGGTTATGAGCTAGTCCTCTCCCCAGAACTCAAAGCTGCCTGTACAGTTAAAGTGTTGCACCCTGACAAGAGCATCTTCAATAAAGACGAAGAGGAGATTGCCAGGGAGATTTCCCAAATAAACTCAGTTACTGTCTGTGAAGTATTCAAGACCCCACGTAATGCCCTCAAAATTCGTTGTGCCTCCCCTCAGGAGGCCAGTAAACTTCTAAATACAGGTCTCAAGGCATTTCACGTAATTTTGCCGCCTGACTTTCTGACCCCTGAGTCCTGGATTAACATCAATCAGTGCTTTACCTGCTATGAATACGGACATCCCACAGCCCTATGTAAAAAAACAGTAATCTGCTCTCGTTGTGCTGAGTCAGGGCACTCATTCACTTCCTGCTCTTCAGGCACCCTGAAATGTTCAAACTGCAACGGCCCTCACATTGCAATCAGTGCCGAATGTCCCCTCCGTCTCCAGGTCTTGAAAGACACAAGAAAAAACTCAAAGGCTTCTCCACCCTCTCACAACCAACCACGACCACTATTCTCATCCCACCCAGTCACTACCACATCATATGCTTCAGTTGCCAACTCACATAACCCCCAATCCTCCCACCCCACCCCCAACACTATTCCTCCCAGCCCTTTTTTCAATCGCGAATTATTCGGCCAAACCTCAGTCCTTCTTAGCATTGCTCTCCATCTCACAAATACAAAAATTAGCCCACAGTTCAACAAGCTCCTAAATGATGGCTTGACTGCCCACAACCTCCCTGCCATCATGATCCCTGAGTCTTGGTACCAATACACCAAGAACTCACACACTCTCTCAGCCAATCCTCTCCCTACCCCCCCCCTCAACCTCTACTCCCAACCCAACATCCAGCCCCCCCTTAACCCCCACCCCTAACCCTCCGACTCTCTCACCCACTCCTCTTCCTACCCCTAACCAAATATACCTACCCTCAACCTCTACCCTCAACTCATCCTCCACTACCCCCACTCCCCCTCCCATCAATGATAATTCCCCCACCGAAGAGGAACCTCAAGAACCCCCTACCCAAAATCCCTCTCACACGAATGCCACCAACCAACCTGAAACCCAACAAGATCCTTCATTACCTCAAAAAGACCTTCTTCCCAATGTACCTGATCAAGAACTTCCTGACCTCACTACCCCATCATCCTTCATGCCTCCCCCACCCCCTCGTACACCGAATCGCACCATTCCTCCCCAATCTCCTCTAAAACGAAAACCCAACAGCCCAGCTGAGTCATCCTCACCGGACTCAAACCGTTCTCGATCAAAGACGCGGAAGACTGAAACCCCAAAGAAAAATGCTAACTCTACCTCCAAAGGTCCAACATTTGGAGGAGTCCGCTCCTCATCCTCTCCCTCTCTACCCCGGGCCCCATCATCCCCCCACTTCCCCACACATAGCTCACTTAACAATACCCCATCATGTTAAGAGTCATCCAATTCAACATAAGACACTACTACACTAACAGACACCTACTCACACAATTAATTTTAGATAATGACCCGGACATAATACTAATTAACAGCACTTGTACGTATAACACACACAAAATTAGATTCTTTGGTTACACAACACGACAGACCAACGGCGATGCCCACGATGGAGTTGCAATCATGATTAAAAGCACCATTCAACACGAATTCATCACAGACTGGACTTACAAACATTTCCTTGCAGTTAAAACACACACAACACTTGGACCCCTCATAGTTGCCACCACATATTTCAGACCAAATACCTACATCCCTTACACAGACCTAAATTATAGGTTTGACTCCTGTAAGGAGATAAAGAAAACCTAATATTTAGTAGTGGCCCCGTAATCATTGACGAACATGCCTATTACATAAGGCACCCTCTTCAAACACTCATCCACCCTAGTTTGAATCTACCGCGCAGAGCATTTAAATTTGAGGAGCCTTCATCATGAGCGCACGCGACCTCACTCATGGCTTCAGTCATTATGAATTGGGTTCTCACTACGAAAAAACTTCGTAAAAAGTAAAAACAAAAAGAAAATAAGAATAACTATTCAATAAGCTTTCCATAATATCGTGGATGTACTTGTGTGGATCTTTGACCAGATGCTGACTCAGGCGTCATTCTTCCTTCACTGACATATCAAGTAAACCAAAATCCTTAATACATCAACGAATGGGAAGGGGATGGTCGGGAGGGCCCCAGTCGTCAATGATTACGGGGCCACTACTAAATATTAGGTTTTCTTTATCTCCTTACAGGAGTCAAACCTATAATTTATTAGTGGCCCCTCCATCATTGACGAACATGCCTGATTTCTAAGACTGGAGGGGGACATTCGTAATCATATCATAACTCTAGAAAAGCAGATAATCAAACAACCACATAGTATTCTTACTTTGAAAAATATATATTTAATGGCGCAGCACATATATACAAAAGGGGGTCAAGCAGGGGCGTGCTTCAAAGAAGCCTGCTTGATACAAAAGGTTAACTCTTGAGACTCTGCGAACAGATCTGTAAGTTAAAAAGGCACCCCACTCAACATAAGTGGTGAAAAATACAAACTTATAAGTTTACATGTGCACATATAACCCCGTAATACTTGTGGAAATATTTTGCCAAATATATCCAATGCTTAAACTAAATTGCTTTCACAGCTAAACTACCATAACAACACTGTTGTTTGTACTATCATTGTACTAGCACAATTTCCTGCACTGAATAGTACAGAGAAATGTTCATATCAACAATACCCATAACTAGTATCACAGCTCTTATACTCCGGCGGGGTCTAGGGTGTCCTATGTTACCCTGACTGCACCCCCCCCCCCCCCCCCTTTCCTTAAATTAAAACAAAAAGTGACTTAAGGGCCACCTAGACCCTCTGCCTTAAAGCTTATACATGGCAAGGAAGGTTTGTCTAGAGCTACTGACAGGTATCGAGTCAAAAACGTATGATTAGAGGCCCACAAATGCGTGGACGTAATATCTTCCACAGAAAAATTCTTCAGGAAACGCAAAGAGGTTGCCCATTTGCGTAAATCGTGGGCCCTACCCACAACGCCGGGATTACTCTCCTTAATGACTTCGACTAAAAGAGAAGCCAATCTACGTTTGAGCAAGCGCTTACCCGTACTCGCTACCCATAAAGCACCTTGGGGGTTTAGAGGAGCTACCCTCAAATATTTGGTTAGAGCCTGCACTGGACATAAATTATGGTGCACCTTTCCCCTTTTCAACGCCGGCACAGTGAACTCAGAAAACACGTGTGCACTGTGCTCATTCTTGGCTACAAACCCTGGGGAAGGTGCAATGTGAATACATTCATTAAGCCTACCAAA
This sequence comes from Paralithodes platypus, assembly GCA_032716605.1. Taxonomy (NCBI): domain Eukaryota; kingdom Metazoa; phylum Arthropoda; class Malacostraca; order Decapoda; family Lithodidae; genus Paralithodes; species Paralithodes platypus. The sequence continues at coordinate 43,359,314 of CM064577.1, read as the reverse complement.
CCTGAGGCAATTAGGTGTGTTGCTCATCGCCGCCAGCTCAGACACTCTGTTCCCGGTGGCCAAAGCCAAAAGGAATACAGCCTTTTTTAAGAGTAATGTAAAATCTGCAGTATTTTGGTACAGACGGGAGTGAAGTAATGACAATGCTTTGTCCAGAGACCAAGTAGGCATGAGCTGACGGGGAGGTGGGCGGAGTTTAAAACATGCCCTCATAAAACCTGTTTCCTCCGCAACTGGTATGGAGAGACCGGTAAGGTCCCAAAATGGTATTCTAATCGCTGTTAAGTGATTTTTTAACGTTACCACAGATAAACGTTTCTGTTCAAATAGATAATTTAAATAATTAAAAACTAACGCCACCGAGGGCACAGTTTGTTCCGTTCTAAAGATCCAAGAAGTAAAGGCTTGCCAATGTGATTGATACTGTCATTTTGTAGACTGAGTATATTGATTCAATAACTTATTGGTCACATCTCTACCATATGGTGCTAGCCACTTGGCCTCCTGAATGTACATAATGCAAAAGTCAGCGAGGTCGCTAGGTTGCCAATCGTGTCTAAGTGGAAACACCCGACCGGGAGCGACACCGGGTGCGGGCACCACGTTTTCAATTGCTGATACCACAACTGCGCCGCCCACAGGGGCACGATTATCGAGACTAAGCCCCGATAATCCCGTAGTTTGTTTACTACATGGCACATTAGAGACGCGTCTGGCGGCGGAAACAGATAGATGGAACTCTACCTGTTCCAGTCTGTCATCAGTGCGTCTGGCCCCCCTGCCGGCGTTATCGTCCGGCGGGCGAGGTACAGTGGGAGTTTGTGAGTCTCCTCGGACGTGAACAGATCCACTTGTGGATGGTAAAGCTCTGCAATCATTAGGTTGAAAATGGGTTGCTTGAGCGCCCATTCTACTGTTGTGCTCTGTCTCCGAGACAGAGCGTCTGCCCAGACGTTTGCTACGCCTGGGAGATAAGATGCGTGAAGATGAATGTCCAGCCTGTTGGCTTAGAATAAAAATCTCTTCTGACACGTTTAGCAACGTCCGAGACCTCGTTGGCCCTTGTTTCTGAATACAGTGAACTGCATTCAGATTGTCCATTCTGAAGGCCACCGACTTGCCCCGTAAAGTAGAGCCGTGAGACTGAAGGAAATATAAGGGGACTAGTAATTCTTTGACATTGATGTGGGAGATTTCTAAATGGGACCAAAGCCCTTGACCCTGGTGCCCTTGGTTTGACTGAAAACCTCAACCTATCGTTCCTGATGCATCCGTGTCTACCCATACCGTCGGCGGAGGAGAGGTCCATGACATTATTGAGTGCAACATTTCCCGCTTCGCCCAGACCGCTAGTAAGGTGTGGATTAATTTTGGTATGGGCCATAATTTTTCCGCCGGTAATAGTGGAAAATATTTGTTGCCCTCCAATATTAAGCGCTTTACTTTCAACCGGCCCAACATTACAGTTAGTTGAATCCAGTTGAGAGAGCCGACCAGAGACTCCCAGATTCTCCGTGTCGTAGTCAGACTGTGAAGGAACATGAACAGTTTCCTGCGAAATCTGTTCCGATTGTCCACACTCTGACTCAGAGTGAGAGCAGCTGTGTCCCAAACCAGCCCTATCCACTGAACTACTCGTGAGGGAACAAGGTTTGACTTTACCAGATTTACCTTGAACCCTAGAGTTTTGACATATTTTAATGTTATGTTGACATGATTTATGCATACTTGCTCTGTCTCTGCCACCACTAGCCAGTCGTCTAGGTACCACAAAATCCTGATCCCTTGTTTTAACAATGGCATCAGTGCTTGCCGGACTAATTTCGTGAATAAGCGAGGTGCCAGGTTCAAACCGAATGGCATCCTTTGAAAAACATAAGTTTGATCCCTGATCCGTAAGGCCAGGAATCTTTGAAATCTTTGTTTACCGAGACGTGCCAATAAGCGTCTGTCAGGCCTAAGGAACACATCCAACCTCCCGGCGGAAGTGTTAGCCTGATTTGGTGCACCGTTAACATCCTGAATGACTCATTGTGAATATGAAGGTTCAGATACGACAGGTCTACGACGGGTCTCATCTGAACACTGTCCCTTTTGGGAACCAAAAATAGCTTGGATGTGAAGACTGGGTAATTTTGAGGGACCGGGATGATGACATTCTTGGCAATCATTTCCTTGACCAGTGACTCCACCTCTAAAGAAACTAGATTCGCCGTTGTCGGCTGACGTAAGCGAGGTCGCCGGAGCCACTGCCAAGTGATGCCTTTGCGTGCCACCATCCTTGCCCAAGTGTTTAACGGCCATGCTTGGTGACACGTTTGGAACGACCCAGTTAGCAGACAAGGGTTCGCCGGCTGTACTACCCTCGGATCCACTCGCCTTGAGACCGGCCCCGGGAATGAGAGAGACATTAGTTTTTTTATGGTGGTGGAGGTGGTGGTGGTGGACGCTTCGCCGGCTGGCTGGCGTTGGCAGAAGACGAGCCCTGACCTGGTTTATTATAGCCTCGTCCTTTCTGACCTGTAAACTTACCCTGTCTATACCTGTACTGACCTTGAGTGGAGGAGGACTTAGGTAGATGAAAGGGCTTAGATCCCCTGGCTGTGCTTTTGCGACTGGCTTGGGTTTGGGGAAGTTAAAGGCAGGTTTCTTAGAAGGGGCGGGACTCTGTTTAAATGTCTGAGCCATATTAAAAACTGTTCTCCACACCTCAGGGGACATTAAAGAGGGAGTGAGCACTGGTGACATGACCACCTGATTCGCAATACGATCAGGAAGCTTCCATACCAAGGACATCCTGAGATCTTGTCGAGCTCGCACCGCCTCAAGCAAGGCTGTGCGTATGTCACCCAATGACTGAATTGACGACTGAAGGAGCAGTCGCCGAGACAGTTCAACCGATCTTCTGGCATCCGCGTCTGTGATTGCCTGAGTGGACCGGAGCATCGATTTAGCGACCTGTCGCGTCACAATGTACTGTGAGAAAAGTCTAAATGCTTTCCCCCGTAGCCTAAATTCTCGGTCTAGGTGAGTTGGGGTAGGGGAAGTGAAAGGGTCCTTGAGTTCACATAAATTGATTTTGGGGGCAGCTAAGAAATCAAACAAAGCCGAAGGGACTCCGCCGGCAGAACACATTGGCATAGAGAACCACGAATGACTATCCTGAGGGATCTGGTGGGAAGATTTTGAGGTGAAGGTGGTCGCAAAGTTCTGAGCCTCCGTCTCCCATTCCACCCAAGGTCCCGGACCCAACTGCCCCACCTTCAACACTGGATTAGCGGCTGAGTCTGTGACGGTTCGCAAATCGAGTTCTGGTGTGAGAGCTGACAGTGTCTTTATGTCATTAAAACCATCCTGTTTGGACCAGTCAGAAAACAGTCTCGAAGCTGAGGCAGGGGGCAGGGCAGGTTTAGCAGTATAAACAAAATAGTCCTGGTGATAATAGTTAGGAATGGCCTTAACATTAACATCTAGTACATTCCCCAAAGTATCCAAGGCCCGTAATTTTTTAGATTTATTGCCTTGTTTTACCCACTCTCGTGGCACTGGAAGTTCCCCTGACAAGGTAGGTTGAGTGACCTCTGGTTTAGTGGGGATCAAGTGAACCCATGACTCATCCGGACCGTACAGTAAGGGCATAGCTACCTTTTTCATAGGTGCTTTATCTAAAGGGGGCGGATTGACATCCGTTATAACCCTGACATTAGAAGTAGTCAGTGCCGCCGTAGCAGGCCTAGTGACCACCGATGGTGATATAGAGGGAGGGTGAGGGATCTGAGTCAAGGCAATAGAAGTCATCAGAGGCCGGACATTAGAACTTGTCCTAGGAGCTCCCAGGTCCACTGTAGGAGTCTCTGGCTGTTGGCCAAAAAATTTAGAGAGAGCATTAACCAGCAGCCCATCTATTTCCTCTGCTGTGACAAATGTATTCGATGAAAAACTCAAAGGTGAATCATTACGATCCTGTGCGGCGTCTAAAACTGAACCCGACTCTTGCACTTCCATATCTGAGATGATAGATACCTCGTCTTTGTCATCCGGCTCATCATGAGAGGATTCCGCCGAAGCCGGAGTCCCATCTTGTTGCCAAGACAAGTCAGGAATAGATGATGGGATCGCCGCGTCCCGGTGGACCGCAGCCACTGTTCGTATAGTTTGAGCCAGAGGTTGAGAATACCGCCAAACCCCCAGGCCTTGGCCTGCACTCCCTTGGGAGGCCGAAATACCCTCAATCATGGAGCTCCCACTTGACTCTGCCATTGGACGATCACTGTCCACTGAACTTTCCAATTCTAGGGTTAAAATACTAAGAGGTAGACTGTCTTTTGGTACTGGTACTAAACTATCTCCATGAGATTGAACACTAGCTCTGTCGGGGGTAGAGGTATGACGAGAGGCACTAGACTCCGGTGAACGCCGGGAGGCCTTTCGATCATGTGAGTCTTTTCGGGAAGACTTGTGGCTACGGTGCGACCGCGAACTGCTCTTGGATTTAGAAGATTTCTCGCTATATCCACTTGTTGACCCCTCCGTCTTACTCTTCTTGCTCGTTGGTGAAGTAGAGCGACTCGGCGGCTGCTGTCTAAGCGGGGACCTGGACCTAGATCTCGCCCGTGACGAGGAAGCTGCCACCGGGGGCGTCGGTTCTCGCTGTCGCTTAGATGTGCCTGGGGCTGGAGCAAGTATAGAACCCTGTCCAGTCTCCGCCGGTTTACGAACAGTTACTCTAGAGGGACGTTTAATGGGAGGGTGCTCAATTAGTAACTTATCCCAAAGCGGGACGTCATCGCATTGAAGTGACTTATGAGCTACAGTAGTAGTATAAGCAGTCATTTGCTGCCTGACCTCCCTTAAGGCGACCGCTGCTGTCTTATCATTGTCTTGTAAAACTTTAACGCTGAGTTGCGAGCAAAAGGTACAGTTTCGCATCACCCACAGACCCCTTGAGAGGTCTAGACATTTAACACATTTTATACAAAGGGTGTGCGCAAAAATAGGGATACCTGAACAGGAAGGCGTAATGCATAAAGCAAAAACCGGGGCAAAGGTAGCCATGACAGAGACTGGTGGGAAACTACTCCAGGTTCTCTAAGACTCGCCGGGGCCCAGCTCTGGAAAAAAAGAAAAATTTCCAGGAATTAATGCTCATAAGGTTAACCCAACATGTTCGCACACAAGTGTTAATAACCCGCCGGGTAACGAGACGTAATACTCTACGATCACAGCTCGCTACGCGGTGAGGTTCCTATGTAAAGATATCAGAATGTCTGAACTTGTCCAAGAGATTTAAGCATACCCTCTGACACAATATAAAAAACCAGCATGGTGTTTATAATTGAAATAGTCTTTCCGGTGGTGTCTGATTCAAGATTCAATTTTGGCAAAACAACCCCCCAAAAAGACGCCGGCCCCTGAATTATCTCGCAGATAAAAAACTGGGAAGGCTGACAAAATACGAGATCTGACTTCTAAAGAATTGTCTTAGGATAAGCCCAAATGGTGGAATAAAGATATTTCAAACTGCCTGCTTGCTAAAAAATTTGCTAATGATAGATTAAAATCCTCACTAAATGACGAAGAACGGGTGAAATTTGTAGAGCTACAACGCAAAGCCAAAAAGTTAATTAAGCAAAGTAAAAAGACCCTAGAGTTACATATTGCGAATCAAAGTAAAACAAACCCGAAAGAATTCTATAGTTATATCAGAAAGAAAAAAGTAGTTACTTCAACTGTTGGACCGTTAGTCGATGAAAATGGAGAATACACCAAAGACGAAGTACAAATGAGTAATGCCCTCAATACCTTCTTTGCATCAGTTTTTACAACAGAAGACCTCAGTGATATCCCTACACCATCGCTGATTCAGATTGATAATTCAGATGTTCTAAGCAATATCACCGTTACAGAGAGAGAAGTATTGAATTGCTTAGATAAACTCAAGGTAAATAAAATGCCTGGACCTGATACAATCTCGCCTAGAGTTCTAAAGGAAGCTAAGGATGAGCTCTCCAGACCACTGACATTACTATTCAATAAATCCTTGCAGTCTGGAACTATGCCTGATCAGTGGAAGATAGCCAACGTAACACCGATATTCAAAAAGGCAGCAAATCCCTACCCAGTAACTATCGTCCAATTAGCTTAACCTCAGTTGTATGTAAAATGCTAGAAACGGTCATAAGAGACAGACTCGTAAATCACTTAGAGGAAAATAACATACTTAAAGATACTCAACACGGCTTTTGTAAAAAACGTTCCTGTTTAACAAACCTCTTAGACTTCTTCCACGATATCCTCAACCTCTACGATGAGAGTAAAGCTGTAGATATTATATACCTTGATTTTCAAAAGGCCTTTGACAAAGTTCCCCACAAACGTTTACTGCTGAAACTAAAAGCGCATGGAATACAAGACGTGTGTTGAAATGGATAGAAAATTGGCTCAGCGACAGAAAGCAAAGAGTAGTCATAAACGGTAAGGCATCTAAATGGACCAATGTAAGTAGCGGGGTACCCCAGGGATCGGTACTAGGACCAATTCTCTTTCTAATTTACATCAACGACATAGATGAGGGTCTCACCTGTACAATCTCAAAATTTGCTGACGATACAAAAATTGCAAATAGCGTACTCTCAAAAGATCAAGTTGACGATATGCAACACAATCTAGATAAATTGTTACATTGGGCCCAAATTTGGCAAATGAGTTGCAATGCAGATAAATGTAAAGTACTACATATCGGATACCTAAATGAGAAAGCAAACTATTCGATGAATGGCACTCAGCTTAAGAATGTAAACAGAGAAACCGATCTGGGAGTAACAATATTGAGTAACCTAAAACCGAGTCAACAATGTTCAGAAGTTGTTAAGAAGGCAAACAAAATAATTGGCTTTATAGGCAGGTCATTTGAGCATAAATCCAAAGAAGTTATCCTAACCCTTTACAATTCCTTAGTCCGCCCTCTTCTGGAATACTGCGTTCAATGCTGGTGCCCTTATTACCAAAAAGACATAAACAAGCTAGAACGAGTTCAACGTAGAGTTACCAAAATGATACCTAGCCTAAAGAACAAACCATACGAAGAGCGTCTTAGAGAATTAAATCTATTTCCTTTAACCCAGCGCAGATTAAGAGGCGACTTAATTCAAGTGTTCAAAATCATCAAAGGCATCGACAATATGAACTGTAGTAAGTACTTCACTATCGACCAATCTAATTACACGCGGGGAAACGGTTGCAAAATTATCGGTAAATCTTTTAACTCACACGAATCTAAGAATTTCTTCTTCAATCAAGTTGTCAACTTGTGGAATGGGCTTCCCCGAGACGTTATAGACTGCAGCACTGTTGATTCATTTAAATTCCGCCTAGACAAATATCTCGCATCAAACCCGCGACTGACTGCGTTTGTAAGTGAATAACTTTATTTTATCCTCCCCTCAGTTACTAACCCATATGTCCCCTACTAACTTCCTAGTCCTGCCACGGACATTAGTTCCAGGGCAGGAGTTCCCTTTCCAATGTTCCCTTACCCACTCTAAACCACTGTTTGGACACTTGATCCTCAGTGTTTTGGAGGACAAGCAGCCTAGAAGGGTCACTAGATCTGTTGTTGCTTGATTTCCTGTTTACTCCTTTGTACTCCTTTGTACGTTGAAGGCGGCGATACACAAAAGTATCCCTCAATTGTCTTGGTCAACTAAACCGAATTGTAAATTCGTTATTCCACCTTACCAAGGAGCACCCGCCGGGTGTGAAAGTAAGTTTTTATTAAAAAGTTAACCCCAATTGAGCCCTCAATCGCCGTATGTTGAAGGTGGCGATACAAAAAGTACCCCTTAATTGTCCGGTTAACTAAACTGAATTACCAATTCGTTCATCCCACCCTTCTAAGGTGCACCCGCCGGGTGTGCAAGATGTTAAAAGTTAACCCCAATTGTTCCTGTCCCCACTTCTTTGTAAAAGATCGCCGGGGAGGAAAACCAAACAACAACAGCTAGGTTTTTTCCTGGTTTTGCAAAACCGGGAAAACAACTTCACAACACGTGTCCGCATGAACACTGTTAGATGGGTACAGTCATTCCGCCGGGAATCATAGGGAGCCTGAAACAGGCACCACCACAGAGACGCAGTCCTGGGGAGCCACAGACACCTCCTCGCCGGGGAAACAAGCCTGTCTTTGAAACCACGTGTGGCCCAAAACTCAGCACCCAGCCGGGTTTTTCATGGTGAAACCGAGAAAAACCCGCTGGGAAACAACCCACCTCGTCCAGATACCATCTGAACGCCACATAGGACCGAAGAGTTAGCCAAAACACAACTAACCCCGGGCCCACAAATAGTCCGTGGAATTAGCCAATACACAACTAATCCAGGAAACAAAAATAGTCCATGGAATTAGCCAATACACAACTAAACCAGGACACACATGACACAATAGTACATATTTATAATATAAATCAATAACACTTGTACATATGGCAAAGCTACAAGAGGCTGGCTAGGCCTAGGCAGACGGAAAAAATAACATGTCGGAATATAAACAAAAAGCACTGAATTATATCACAACAGGAACCACCGCCAACACACCACTGTAGCAGAAACTTCCGGCAAAGGGAAGACTGACTCGGGACCCAGAAAAACTTCACTAAGTGAAGAAAAATACGCTGGGAACGTCAGCAAAACAACACTACCTCATCAGAAAGATAAAAGGCAGCGATAAAAACGCGTAATGAAAGCCGCCTGCATCACAAGCTAACTAACTGTGAAAAAGTTCACATGTCCACAACAGGACCACGAGGAAAAAACCGAAATAGACGCCCCAAACACACGACCCAAAATACACTGCACTGCGGGCAACCAGCCCAGGACACTCCTGCTACGCATATCCTAACCTTACTCGATACATCCCGGAGTAAACAAATGAGAAAAAACTCACTAGGGACGCAGCAAATGCGGAACCAGCGGAGCGTGGGGAGACACGTCCGGGCAGGCTGAGCGCAGAGCAGAGAAGGAAGAATGACGCATGAGTCAGCGTCTGGTCAAAGATCCACACAAGTACATCCACGATATTATGGAAAGCTTATTGAATAGTTATTCTTATTTTCATTTTGTTTTTATTTTTTACGAAGTTTTTTCGTAGTGAGAACCCAATTCATAATGACTGAAGCCATGAGTGAGGTCGCGTGCGCTCATGATGAAGGCTCCTCAAATTTTAAATGCTCTGCGCGGTAGATTCAAACTACGGCGGATGAGTGTTTGAAGAGGGTGCCTTATGTAATAGGCATGTTCGTCAATGATGGAGGGGCCACTAATAAATACATTATTCAATAATAATGCACCTACACTCATACTTGCAGACTTTAATGCTAGGCACCAAGCTTTCCAACATAATACCAATAATCAACATGGAATTCAACTATTAGCACTACACAACCACAAAAGATTAACTTTTCAAGGCCCAGACTTCAACACAGTTTTCACACCAAACGGTAATGGTAAACCTGACTTAATTTTTTCAAACCAAACTTTTAATATATTCCATCATGATATTTTCCCAGGGCCACTTTCAGGATCAGACCACACCCCAGTTTTCATGTAAATTTCTTCAAACCCAATCCAAGTCCCATGTCAATCTCATTTTAACTACTCACAAGCAAACTGGGAAGAATTTAAAAACATTTTATCAGAAGACAACTACATACACGACTATGAGAGACAACACTACACACACATAGACCAACAAATTGAGGACCTACAGAACAAAATCATAAATGCAGGCAACATAACGATCCCAAAAACTACATACAAAATCAAACACACTTTCAGACCCTCCATCAGAACACAACGACTCCTAGTGTGCTATCGTCGCCGATTCGAACAGAACAAACACAACCACATACCAGGCCGAGTACGCTACGACCTCTCCAACCCCAAAACTCATATCCATAACAGCCTACAATCTTATCATGACTCTCACTGGACACACCTAGTACACTCAGCAGAACAACACAGAAAGACTAAGCCCTGGGAATTCTGGCAACACATAAAACGTTTAAAAGGTAACAACACTCCCAGAACATCCTCCCTCATTGTTAATGGCAACACAATTACTGATCCTAGGGCTATCACAGATACTTTTAAACAGACATGGCAACAAGTATACCACCCACACCCCATTGAAAGGCCTGCCGAACAACACATCCGCAATATAGAACAACATCTTACTACCATCCCCAACAACGTCTCCCATGACACACACATTAACCTAAACACACTTGACCCGCAAAATATACTCACTGCTCCCATTGCGCCAGACGAAGTCAAGTTCATCCTGTCTAAAACACGGAGAAAGGCACCTGGTGCCACAGGTATTAATCACCACCTTGTAAAACACCTACCAAACACTTTCATAACAGCACTCACTCGCCTATACAACGCCATCCTGGCATCAGGCTACTTTCCCGTCTGCTTCAAGACAGCGACCATTATCCTCATTCCCAAGAAAAACCAAGACAAGACTAATCCACTAAATTACAGACCCATTAGTCTACTTGAGACTCTTGGGAAGACTCTAGAACGTATCATAAACCACCGACTCAGACTATTTCTCGAAGAAGAAGGACTCCTCACGAACATGCAATTTGGTTTTAGACAGCACAGATCGACACAAGAAGCACTAAACATTATCACAAACTACCTTCACATAAACAAACAGTCCAGACGAAAAAAAAAGACAGCCTTAATTATCAAGGACATACAACGAGCTTTTGACACAGTGTGGCATGAAGGCTTGAAGTACAAAATCTGCGAAAATTTCAACTTCCCATTAATTACTCAGAAACCTCTGCAACTTTTTGGATAATAGAACAGCCAAAATTAAGTATTCTAATTGTTATTCAGATTCATTTACACTAAACGCAGGCGTACCTCAAGGCTCACTGCTCGCTCCTACCCTCTACATCCTATACACAAATGACTTTCCCAACCCCACTCACAATGACTCTCTCACAGTAATGTACGCAGACGACGTGACGCAATTAATAAGAGCAGACACACTAGACGCATTGACAAACAGAGCTCAAAGAGAACTCGACAAAGTAGCACAATGGGAGCAAAAATGGCGGATTCAGGCTCATCCCCACAAATCACACATCACATACTTTGCCAAAGGACATCTCCGCCCAAGACCCTTATTCCAGAACTCCCGAGCACCTGTCCCTGACCACACACAAATAAATGTCTCTCCCACTAACAAAGTACTCGGCCTCACATTCGACAAAAACATCCGATTTCATCAACAAGCAAAAATTTCCACTGCCATCGCATCTAAATCCCTACAAACCATCTATCGATTTAGAAATGCCTCAATAAAAACCAAGCTTCACTTATACAAGGCACTAATAAGACCTCTTTTGTGCTACGTCCCACTCAGCATTTCACGTTCGGCCCCTACCAACCAACTAAAATACCAAAGAATTCAAAATAAAGCACTGAGGTGGATGTTCGGGACTCAGTGGTACGAGTTCCAGACGACACAACATCTTCACGATCTAGCCCACATCCCCCCTCTAAATACTTACTGGCAGCATTTAGCAGAAAAACAACTTACAAAACTTGAGACCTTTCACGATAACTTCATCCAAATTTTCAATAGAATTATATATCCCCTCCGCCCTTTGTCAAACCTCCTTCACCCCAACAACAGAGAGGCACCCATTCCTAAATTCACCTAAAATCAAGATTGGTAGAGACGGTGGGTCATCCCGGCTCGTCCACAGACCAGCCTCCCTACCACTCTTGACCTAGATTCCAAGACTCGCTTCCAATTTATATATATAACTTCACAGACTAAATTCACCTAAAATCAAGATTGGTAGAGATGGTGGGTCATGCCGGCTCGTCCACAGACCATCTATCCTACCACTCTTGACCTAGATTCCAAGACTTACTTCCAATTAATATATATAACTTCTAAATCCACCTAAAATCAAGATTGGTAGAGACGGTGGGTCATGCCGGCTCGTCCACAGACCAGCCTCCCTGCCACTCTTGACCTAGATTCCAAGACTCACTTCCAATTAATATATATAACTCACAGACCCACCAAATTTCCTTACTAGCACCAATCCTATAATCAAATTCAAGACAAAAAAACTTTTAACATAACTTCAAAATATAATAACAGTACAGCCTTCTTACAAGTTCTACCACTGACAGCTCTTCCCCAGCACTACCCCCCTTTTGACTCAATGCCACCCAAAATTATCTCCCCTCCCCCCCCCCCCCTTTCGAAATACTACCATCCAAAAATACAACCCTAACCATCCAAAGCCCAAAAGCAAGCACTTTCGATTTTATACCACCCAAAATTATCCTGCTCCCCATCCCTTGCCCCCTTCTTGGCAAGCCATCCTGAATCTCATTACAGTAACTTCTCCAACTAAAACAATTCAACCCCAGCTCAACTATTCAACCCACGCACGTTGGGTCAAGCCCCGACACCCTATTTCTCTCACTATTATCACTGTCTCTCCTACTTAACCCTGAATATGTACGCATCCTTTTCACTTACACTCTAGGTACGCTAGGGTCGTTTTCGACCCGTGACTTTAAAAATCCATTACACCGAAACTAAGAACCATTATTTTTATTTTGCTATTACTAAGCTTACTTAAACTATCCCTTAAGACTATGTGAAAGTCTAATAAAAGAATATTAATTTGTATTTGTTTTTATTGATTTTAGTACAAAATTATTGCCTTGAAAAAATAAAATATAATTAAAAAATATAGAATCTATACTTAGAATAGGTTGAGGTCAATCCCGTCCTTAACACTTGTAGGGTAATCCTGGGGGATACTGAGGTACGAATCACACAGCCTTGTAGGTAGCAACAGAGCAGAGCTAGAACAAAAATGGCAAGATGTTAATTTTTCGACGATAAATAACGATAAACAATTTTCTAAAATCCATCAAGGCTGTAAATATTGAGGAATTTTTATGTAATTAGCATGACTGTATCCCCAAACTATATATAACATCCTAAACATAGAAAACCCCATATTATATAGGTATTAATAAGTATCAGGTAATTAAAGGTAAACAAAAACAGAAAAAAGTAAATACAGGTAATTGCAGGTAATTAAACTATAACAAAGTAAGTATATTTAATTGTAGGAACGTTTCAGGTAAGTAAATGTAATTGCAAGGTAGGTAGCAATACAAATTTATCTGGTAAGTAAAGATAAAACATATATTATAAATAGTAATTACAGGTAACAGGTAATTGCAGGTAAGTAAATGTAATTGCAAGGTAGGTATCAATCAAAAATTATCTGGTAAGTACAGGTAAACAAAATAAAATATAGTATGTACAGGTAAGTATCATGTAAGTAAATTTAATTGCAAGGTAGGTACAAAAAAATAAGTACCTGGTAAGTAAAGGTAAACATTTGGCAACACAGCATCAATCTGTTGGTTCACACATGTACACAATATATTTCCTTAAGTTACCACAAAGTATCATAAAGTTACTGCAATTACATAATCCTCTATATAATTAAATAGAAAAGTTTTGAAACTGAAAAAAAATCACTTACCAGGTACGCTGGTGCCGGATTGAACCCCGAAAATCATGGAAAATTCCTGCCAAGGCCACTGGGAGGAGAGAGCGGGACAGACGTCTGCACCCTCCCACAGCACTAGGTAGACTGACTCCTGGACGAGAATGGTACCTCCTGGCTCAAACAAATATTGCGCAATATCTGATAACAGTTTCTGCGCATAGGGGGGGGTCGTAAGCGACCCCTGCGTACCAATAAAAACTTCCCTTCTTTCACCCTCACCCACCTTTTCTATATTCATTCATTCATTCATTCTGCAGACGTCACTCCCGTCACGGGTCCCACTGGGTTCACTTGCCAGCAACTCTCACTCTCTCCCTCACCTGGGCAACTATGGGAACTTGGCTACACCGACTCCAGCCTCCCAGCTTACCTATCCCGCCCCAATAAAGTCCACCTCTGGCCCAATACAGCTTTCGTGTACTAACCAGATACACCACAAGTTTCCTGGTGCTTGTCGTCACATTGCTGGCTTACACACCTATTGCCAAGCAATTCAAGAGGGACGACAGATAGTAGATGGAACTGAAGATTTCCAGAAGAACTATTGGCCGGCCTTGAGGTGGTGAAGATTGTTCCAGAGATACCCAAAACTTTGTACAGGACCCTTATGGGCCCAAAATACCATAATTTAAAGGAGATAAATATTTGACAAACCCAGTAGTCCCAACCATTAAAATTGATGTGTTCTTATAGAACAAAATAATTTAGCCACTTAGCTACCAATAGTATAGGATCTTCTAGGTTAGTAGATCAATGTAAACTATAAAGATAAGGGGAAGATGAAATAAGATATTAAAAGTTAGAAGCAATTATAGGAATGGCGTGGGGATAAATAATAGTTGCAGCTATATTAGATCTAGCATGAGAAATAGTTAGGACGGACACTAGTCCATATGATGAATATACTTTTTGTTATAAAGGAAACATTGTTATTCGTAGCATTTAAGAATAATAATTCACCGGTATGATAATGAACTGTGTGATCATGATATAAGTAACAAGTCGAGGCGGCTATTGTGAGGAAATATTTAACTCCTGAGATAAATAGTTAGTGAGTTGATAAATATAGTATCAATCAGATTAAACATTGAGGATAATAATGTAATCATGATATATAGAGAATTAAGTATTGAATATTGATAATATAGGTGTTTATGAAATATTGATTATATCAGACCATGTAATGAGATATATTATTTGAGTAAGTGGTGTCAGTGTTGTTGAGTTTATTTATTTGTCAGATAGGAAGTCAGAGTGGATATATTCCAAAACAAAGGGTTATGTTAATTTAGGTGCCTACGGGTACAGATTTATTTGTGTTAAAGATAAGAATATATATAATGTAAGAGTGTTACAGATAGGCAAATAGAGGTCAGATTCAATAAAGCCTTAGTCTTTGGATTAGACATATTGAGGCCCGGTAAAGTTGATATATTATTTTGGAGACTAGTAATCTGCCTTTGGATCGAAGTCGGAGTGAGTCAATACCTGAATAGCGGGTATCCAAATAGGTGGTAACGGGAACTTGCGAGTTCCAATGTACAATCTATTGTGGGTCGACGATAATATTCAATCTGAGTGTTGAACTCATTTCGGCCCGAACAGAGAATCAATTGCTAGGGGAACATAAAACTATTAGGGAGTTTGCTAAATAAAGGATACGAACATCTGAACAACTGTCGAATTATTCCCACCTTAGTAGTATACTGAGAATTAGAAAATAAGTACCGTACTACAGTTTAATTTATAATTTTCCAAACACTATATTTTAGTGATTGGTGCTTCTGAATGCTTGTGTGTTTGCTTGTTGATTGCGGACTGTTATATGTGTGCTCCTGTCGCCACTTCTTCCTTTCTTGTGTCTCTTGCTGATCCTCCCTACCCCTTGTGGGAGTAATGGCTGGCTTCTGAATGACTGACTATAATTTTGTTAGTTGAAATAGGACTTCAGAGGGTATTAACTTTTCTGGAATATTGAGCCTGCACATTGTAAGTAAAAAATAGCGTCAGGATTAAAGCCCCATTTCGAGAACTCCAGGCCCTTGTCCTAGTATATCTGAATTTGTGAGGGATCTTATTTCCGATAACAGCGGTAGCGAATGTGAATATGCAGTATGCGTTACATATTTTGAACTGTCGTCATTAGTTTTCTTAATAATCCATCGACAGTTTAATTGGGTCCAGGTGACATGGTAGATTTATGTAATAATATTGCCATGATCCGAAAGGGGTCTTGATAATGAGTTTGGACAAGCAAGGTAGAGGGAGCTTCTATTTCATGTGTTTATATATATGTTTATTTATGGTTCTGTGTATTTATTAATGTATTTTTATTATTTTTGCTTCTGAAGTATTACTTACCTGATTGATTTTCTCAATATGTGCCTCCTCTTCGCCAACTAATGAGTCGATGGTTTATTTAATTAATATATGTTGTTATAACCGTAGCATTCCATACTTATGTAAAATGGTCATTCGTTCTTAAGGATTTGTATTACTTTACTTATTTTTTTAAATTAATGTTTTACGACGAGGATTCATATAATTTTTGTATTTCCCGATTTACCTTTTTATTTTTAATGACTACTTCATGAGTTAATTTTCCGAATAAACAATGTTAATTTTTGTTATTGTATCATATCCATTAAATATTGCAACTCTCATGTATGTGAACAAATAAAAAGCGTTATCAAGTAAATGTTGAACATTTCCAATTATTTTCAGTATGCGATTTGTGGCTATTATGTTTCCAATCAGCTTGAATACAATGGTATAATGATTTCTAGCTAACGATGTCGACCTTTCTAAAGTTTTATACTTTTGCAATGTATGTTAAAACAATTGCTACAGCCCCCTCTATAACAGGTGGTGTAAGCCCTTATAACACATTCAGTACCAGTAAAGTTATTTTAACTTTTTGCTGGCTACTATCAGATTATTATATTAAATTGACAGAACAAAAACAAAAACCGGTCTCCAACCATGAATAGACTTCGTACTATATCACTTATCCCTCTTTTACTACCACATATCCTTCTTAAACTGCACAAAATCGTCTAGATGTTTGGTTCGTTCTATGTTTATGGAGGAGACAAAAGGCAGGTTGCTGTAACGAGTATATATATGATACGATATGTTACAGGCATCTTTGCCTTATGTCTCTTTCATGCACATAGAACACCAATATTTATGTCTATTTGAATTTTGTGTATCTATCTATCTATCTATCTATATGCTCAGGCCCAATCCCCACTTTTCCTATTTATATTTTTATTTTCTATTTCAGTCTATTTTATTATTTTGTTTTCCTTTTTCTTGGGGGTAGCCGACTCAAGACAGAGCAAGAACAGGGAAAACACAAAAACAACACAACACAACGAACACACACAGCCAAAAACACAAATTCACACACATCCAGGTCACCCAGGAGAAGACCCAATCAAATAATCCAGCTGTGGTAGAAGGTTACAAGGCACCACACTGTAGCCTCTTTCGTATGTAGTGGGTCGCTATTATTGGATGACACTCGCCAAAAACCACCTCACGTACAGTCTAGATTCTCTAGAACGACCCTTGGCGGAAGTCATTTTCAAGACACAAAACCCAATGGTCTATCTTTAAATTCTGGTAAGAACTATTGTTTCTGATATTCTCATCTGCCTTGTGTGTGTGTCTTTGTATATATGAATATATATATATATATATATATATATATATATATATATATATATATATATATATATATATATATATATATATATATATATATATATATATATATATATATATATATATATATATATATATACAGTATATGTACTTTTTTTTTTTTTTTTTTTTTTTTTATGTATATTTCACAAATACAAGTGTATCAAATAAGTTTATACTCACAGTGGAGCTCGAACCACCGACAGTCAGGAAGATTGTCCATGCTTTAACCAAATCTACCATGGCGTTATAAAGGATACTTAACCATTTCATATATATATTTAGAAGGGAAATTTTACTTGGAGAATGTATTTCAATTCATACACACGTCGTAGGATTAATATTCCAGGATATCATACACAAATATTTACAAGTAGACCTACCCCCACGCAACTCTAGCTGAAATTAATTTCATGTAATTATAACCCAACCAAGCAAGAGAGTCATTAATATTAAGTACTGTATGTTTTACAAATACGCGTGTGTCCCACTGAGAGTATGAAATATTTAGTAGGCGATGTGTTTTTGTGAGATTTACTTAATATGAATGACTCTCGTGCTTGTTTTGTGATTATTGCAAAACAGTTTAATACCGATCTTGACACAAGGAGTTATATATGTAATACTGATGCAGATGGCACATCAGTCTTTTGAAGTATTTTGTTAATAATGAGGACAAGCAACACCATCAACAGAGGCATATAAAAATACATCATCAACAATCTCAAGCACTCACCCGCCTGTGGCCTAGACAACATAAGCAACATACACCTCAGACACCTGGGACCACAAGGCATGCAAGCACTCACTAACATATCAAACTACAGCTATTCGCACAACACAATACCAGACATTTGGAAGCATGGTATCATCATCACATTCCCCAAACCCAACAAAGACCCCACGCTACCCTCCTCGCACCGCCCCATCACACTCCTTTGCTCCCCCTCCACAGTCATGGAACGCCTAGTATTACAACTAATTACACCTGATCTACCCCTAGGTCCAACACAACATGGCTTTAGGCCACTGCACTCCACAAATACTCTTCTCACAGACCTTACACAAAGAGCTTTCGACGGCATCAACTCAGCTAGACCACCACACAGATCACTAGTAGCCACACTCGACATTAGTAAAGCCTTCGATGCCATCCCCCGCCACAACCTAACAAACAAAATCTACAACACAAACATGCACAACAACACAAAAAGGTGGCTGGCCAATTTCCTAGCAGGCAGATGTGCACACGGATCTTTTGCCGGTCAGTCATCTAAAATCAGAAACTTTCCAAACGGAGTCCCACAAGGATCCGTCCTATCGCCCGCACTCTTCAATCTGTACATGCACGATATAACTACACCCAATACGCCCCAAATAAACTTAGGCTCCTATGCAGATGACATAACACTCACATGCACACACCATGACCCAAAAAGAGCAACAGATCTCCTTCAACCCTATCTCAACACACTACATGGTTGGTGCACTACAAACAGACTTAATCTAGCCCCAGCCAAATCCACCGCCTCCCTGCTCACAAGTTGGACAGGAGAACACGAATACATCCCTCAACTCACCATAAACAACACACCCCTAACACATACACACACACCCAAAATCCTAGGAGTAACATATGATACTCATATGACATTCAAACAGCACACCACAAACATTAAAAAGAAACTGACACCCAGACTTAACGCCCACAGGTCACTTGCTCACACAAAATTTGGACACAACAAAGAAACTACCACCACAGTATATAAACAATACATAAGATCAGTGATGGAATACGCAAGCCCAGCCTGGGCTTCTAACCTAGCTGAAACACATCATAAGACCTTACAGACTATTCAAAACAAAGCCCTGAAGATCATTACAGGCTGCACAGCTACTGCACCCACAGATCACCTACATCAAGAAACCAAAATCCTCAAAGTCAAAGACCATCTGGACATGAGAGGCACTCAATTCCTGGCAGCAGTCTCCACGAACCAAGACCACCCACTAAACTAAATGGCAACACACCCACAGACACCAAGAAATATCAAAACAACACCCAGCACACGGTATCACACACAATTATTGTCCTCTCTCCCTCCCTGCCCACCCCGAACCAACTTCCAGAAGCACATCCATACTCATATCTCTCACCGATCCATCCACTCACTCACAGACAACACGCAGCTGCATGCACGACCTCCCGAAATCCATCCTTCCGAATCCTCCCTTCCTCGCGAGGACATAGTCCACCTGGCCAGGCTGAGATGCGGACACCATCCAGCTCTCCTGAGCTATCAGAAGAGACTGGATGACTCCGTTGTCGACGCCTGCCCGGGATGTAACACAGCACCCCATACCATTAAACACATCATAGAAGACTGCATTTCACACAACCACTTATGCCAACAACACAATCTACACTCAATGAGAGCTCTGTGGGAAAGCCCGATCATGGCCATGGCCTTTCTCAGGGACTCGGGGCTGTTCGGCCAGGCAGCTTAGGGAACAACAACAACATCAACAACATGAACAAAGCTATGTAGAAATTATATACAGTACATATGTACAGAGATAGTATCCCCAAGAAGGCAAGTTACAATGGTGACATTTATATACAGTAAGTGGGGGAGTGGTAACTTGGCGTGAAAATAATTGTCTGTAAGGCAGGTGTGCTAAATAGTTTCATGTAAAAGCAACACTCAGTTCGCAATACGTGACTGAAATTTAAAGGATAAATCACAGTAGTAATGTTAGCAAACCGTATTGTGATATATTACATACTTTTGTAATGGAATAATTAAATCAGAACAATATGACGTGTGACATAATGAAAGCACTCTATGTCGGTTGAATGCCTGTAAGTCATACAATAATAATATACCTATACATCTGTTGTAACTGAAATCCCTTGAGTGGACTAGCAAAAAAAAAAAAAAAAAAAAAAATATATATATATATATATATATATATATATATATATATATCAAAGGTAAATCATGTTATCCTGTTATATCTGCGCTAGACCAGATGCCACCCTCACTGAATAGTGCTCGAACCCAATCCAGTGGTTTTCATTGTTGTTTTGTTTTATGTCTCTTTATCCAGCTCTCTGTATGCCTCTATGCCAATCTCTCTCTCTCTCTTATATATATCAGTAATTAAGACTTATCACGCCTTTCATGTTTGATTAATTTGTAGTATGGTAATCCTATTAGCGAAGTTCCCGGGTTCACCGTTAATACCTATATCATGGATTTACCCTCATTGGTCATACATTAACCCCTTCTGTACCGGCGATGTCTTTTTAATGTATTGTAGCTACTACTAACTGATTTTATTCAGTTTAGAAAGGGCCACCAGCAATTCACAGGCTTCGAAGTATCTCACTTAACCCTTTTTACTAACATAGATCCTTCTTAAACTGCACAAAATCATCTAAATACAGATAGGATACAAATCATCTAAATACAGATAGGATACAAATCATCTAAATACAGATAGGATACAAATCATCTAAATACAGATAGGATACAAATCATCTAAATACAGATAGGATACAAATCTATAGACGTAGCCGGTACAGAAGGGGTTAAAGGGGTAGGTGTTATATATTAGTGTATATATGTATTAATTTATTATTTTACTTTTCTCCTTAGACCTCCATCCTTTAAAAATTATCCTCAAGATCCCCCTTCGAGATAAATATGTAAATTTTTTCGGTAGAAAATAGTCGGGTTCTCCTAAATTACAGGCTCGCTATTGCTCACCAAGAAAACAAAATCATCACCTAAATGACACAAAAGGTTTAAAATATTGACAAAGAAAAGGGGTGAAAGGTCGTAGAATCGTCAAACTAATGGGTCCAACGTCTTAGAAATCTGAAAACTAATGGGGCTAAACATGAGGGAGAAGGGGGCCAGAATAACCAACAATCGCCTCTTAACAAAACAATATGTCTGGTTCATATGATTTGTTGTAGAGCTATAGACCTTTTATAACTGACAATTGAAAACCAGGCAAATTGTCTATTTTATTATATGTATTAACTATTTATATTCCGTCCGATTATTTCCGATAATTTATTTTAAGGGGAGGTGGGCTGGTTTTTCAGGCCTCTGATCTTCTCCCTCATGATTAGCATATTAGCTTTGAGATTTTAAGACATTCGGCTCATTAGTTTGGCGATTTTAAGACCTTTCTTTGACAATGTCAAGACCTTTCGTGTCATTTAGGTGACGACGTTTACCTGTCGAGGGATAGCAAGCCTGTAATTTTAAAGGGAACCGGCCTTCGGCCGGGAAATTTGTCTACCGAAATATGTACAGATTTATATAGAAGGGAAATCTAATGGATATATTTGTTTTTAAATTTGATGGAGGTCTAGGGAAGGAACTAGAAAAATAATAATAACAAATATAAATGAATGTTCCTGGTGTTCTGTGTCTCCTGTAGGATTGACCCCTTCAGCACCATGACGCCTTTGTACCTTTGATGCTGGCTAACATTAGATGATTGTATACAGTTTATGGAGGACCTATGTTTCTAAGAGGGTTTATTGAGATCGTATACTCTCATTTGAGCCCTTTAGGTAGATTATAAACTAATGAAAATCGTCTAATGGTAACCGGATTATGATTGAAATTACGTAATGATGGTGAAGGGGTTAAGGGGGGATGGTTCACGTTTTGGTCATGTTTTTCTTTTTCTTTTAATTAATTTATTATTTCTCTAGTTTCCTCCCTATACCTCCATCAAATTTTAAACACAAATAATAAAGTAGGGGTGCAGTTTTCGCATTACCCCCCCATCCCCACCAAAAACAAAAAAAAAATGCAAACGCAACTCTGCGACCTAGAATTCTGCAAGTAGTATTGACTTTTTAAGTAAAATCGGTTTATATACAGTATATACAGTATGTACAGGTATATATATATATATATATATATATATGGCAATACATTAACGTGTATTACTGTACACCTTGGCCCTCACCAGTCGTTGTCCATACATTAAGTCCCATAATTTACAGTAAAGCCATTCTGCCTGTATAGGCTGCCACCTAGCCAGGCCTGCCAGGTTCTGGTGTCGGGTGCAACTCAGTGTTGCCTCAGCTGTTGTGGAGGGAGGAACTACGCCGCCTCTCAAGTTCCTCTCGAGCCCGAGTTGCTGCCAGCTGATCAGGTGTAGCGGACCACAAAATACTCTGAAAATCAATTTCCTATTCTCTGAAAATACTTATCCTACTGTACATGGGGTGTGGATTAATGATGTACACATACTTAATTAAAGTGTAGATTGTAAGATAACACTGAGTGTAGCACAATGAAAAAAACAATTCGAGTATCTGTTATACCTAAAGAATTATACTGTCCTAAATAAGTTTGATAATACAAATGGAAACGCGTAACACAAGCTAAAATATGTTTTGGAAATATGGAAAATGGTGCTTAATTTACCCCTGTGAAGTATAGGATGACTGCAACTAGATACAATCACGTACCACACCGGTACACACAATTTGCTTTATACACTTTTTGTATTTAAATGTACGACTCAGCACGGAAGTTAGTGATTATATAGTGCATTCGTATACTGAAAACATTTTCTTGTACTGAAACACTAACTAGTTTATCGTACACTTACATGTCAAATTGATTGAAATATATATTTGTTCTTGAAATATGACAATTGTCATCAAATAATAGTAACATGCCGATTGGTGCCTGCATTATTCCGCAAGAAGAAAGAATGAGGACAAATTAAATATTAACGTAATAATTAGATGTAACATATTATAAACATTATACAAACACAACAAACCTAATAATTATATCATAGTAATTGAATTATGAAGTGCCTATGCCTAGTGAAACATATATTTGTAAACATTGTGTTATAAAGCAAATATTGAGACAACATGTTCACAACATTACATAATATTTATTTTATGTTAATGCTGGGAATGATAACACCTTACCCCGCATTCAATAGCACCGGTAAGTTAATACATTCACCCCTTTTTTACCACCACATCCTTTATATCTCATATCTACCACTCATAATCCAATACATTCCTACGCAGATGACTCAACACTCCACAGTTCCTTCACATTTACCAATTCTTTCACCCAACCCGATCTTATAAATTCAAAAATAAACACTGCAATTTCTCTGAACCAGGACCTTTCTAGAATTAATGAATGGGGACAAGAGAATCTAGTTTCCTTTAATGCACAGAAAACCAAGTACATTCAATTTTCTAACCGACAGAATCTCACTGACTCCCATATATTTTTTAATGATGTAAATATTCCCACTTCCCCTAGTATTGACATTCTCGGTGTAACATTAACTACTAACTTGAGCTGGACACATTATGTTAGAAGCATTGCTAAGAATGCCTCTAAAAAACTGGGACTCCTGTACAGAGTTCGAGAATTCTTCACTGACGAGCAGTTGGCCGTAATATATAAAAGTCATGTGCGCTCTCAGATGGATTACTGTTCACCTCTGTGGGGTGGAAGTGGAGTGGTTGCATTGAGGCAGTTGGACAAAATTCAAAATAAAGCTATTAGATTAATCAAAAACCCTGCAATCACACAGGACCTTCCTACATTAGCCATACGAAGAAACGTTGCATCCCTTGCATTATTCTACAGATATTTTCACAGCAATTGTTCCGAGGAACTTGCTTCAATTGTGCCGCCTCTCCACATCTTTCCCCGTAGAACTAGGGCAGCTGAGAGCGCCCATGAATTTACACTTTCTCCTCCACAATGCAGAACTTCTGCTTATCAGAATTCATTTATCCCTAGAGCTACTACTCTTTGGAATTCACTTCCCTCGAATTGCGTTCCACAAACTTACAATCAACAAATGTTTAAATCCAGTTGTTACAAACATTTTATGAATGGAGGATGCCTTTAGGCACATGGACCTTTTTGTTTTATCTGTGTTTTTCCTTCCTCCGTTCATTGTCTCTTAAAAAAAAAAAAAAAAAAAAAAAAAATATATATATATGTATATACATTTTATATATATTATATACAGTATATATATATATATATTATATAGATATATAATATATATAATTATATATATATATATATATATATATATATATATATATATATATATATATATATATATACTGTATATATATATATATATATATATATATATATATATATATATATATATATATATTTTCTTTAATACATACGAGGTTGAAAGAAATGGCAATTTCTGCGTTGGAAATTTTATTATTCAAAGTTTCCAGGTCTCTGATGAGTTTTCGCTGGGTGGCAGGAAGTAGATGAAGGAGATGAGCAAAATTCATGGTGGTACAGGGTTACATAAATGCAAATGATGATACAGGATATACGACGCGTTTCACTGGACAACCAGCATTATAAAGTAAGGATGGAATGATATAAAAGGTAAACAGGAAGGGTATATATAGAGGGTGGAGGATCAGAGGAGGCGAAAATCAGGGGGCAAAAGTCTACTATTGGTGGAGGGGTATTCTAGGAAAGAGAAAGGGAGAACCGCTTCACGCATGCGCACTGGATGCGGGATGGTGGTCGGTTGGTGGGGTCGAAGCTGATTGGCTGCGTGTCGAGGGGCGTGGCCTAAGTTGTGTGGCGCCTGCGGAAGACGAAGCTGAAGGAGGTAGCGCGGGGGGCTGCGTCAAGGGCACCGGGGGGCGAGGGGGGTGTTAGGTCCTGTAGGAAAGTGCCTTTTGGCAGAAGGAAGGATCTGAAGGTCCAGAGTTTGGTTGTTGATGTTGGGATGTAAGGCTTGGATATATAAAGCTTCGAGTATAGGTAATCTCCTTGGGTCACTTTCTTTATCGAGTATGGTGGTGTGTTTCTCTAACTCGTTGCGTGTGAGGTGAGGGTGGTTAGGGGTGAGATAGTGGTCTTTGATGGCTCCAGCCTGAAGGTGAAGAGTTAGCCGACGTGAAAGACGAGTCTGCGTCATACCAATATAGGAATGAGGTCCACAGTCCTCATAATTACAGGTATGTTGGTAAATGACGTGATCGTCGGTCATCGGGCTCTTTATCTTGGTGGAGGCTGGTTTGTTGCGGAGAACGAGGATGGAGGTCTTAAGGGATTTGTAATAAATTATTAATTTGATTTTGTTTTCCGGGTTGGTTGGGTGGACATGCTTGGAGATTATTTCTTTTAAGACGGCCTCGTCATTTTTGTGTTCAGAGGACATGTAATTGCGGTAGAAGATCTTAATTTCATTGGGGGGGTCAATGTTGGGAGGGCTTTGGGTGTACCATTTTTCAAGATGGTGGTTGATGGTGCTGGAGATGTCGGAGTTGGAGTATCCGTTATTTACTAAAACTTGGGATAGTCTTTCTAGTTCCTGGTGAGTGTCGGCCCAGGTAGAGCAGTGCGTGAGGGCTCTCCTAACATAGGCGGAGATGGAGGATAGAAGATAACGGCGGGGGCATTCACTATCGCCGTTGAGGCATTGTCCTGTGTTAGTTGGTTTAATGTAGACGGTGGTTTTGAACCCATGGTCGTTCAGAGCTACGAGGATGTCGAGGAAGGGGAGTTGTCCATTGTTAGATTTTTCAAAGGTGAAGTTAAGTCCGGAGGAGGTCATGAAGCGACGCTGGAGTTCCTGTAGTTCGTGGAGGTCCTTGATTTGCACGAAGATGTCATCCACGTATCTACAGTAGACGGCGGGTCGTTGGGCAGCTAGGAGCTCTTCCTCGATGGTACCCATGAAAAAGTTCGCAAAAAGAACTCCTAGAGGGCTGCCCATCGCCACACCGTCTATCTGCTTGTACATGTTGCCCCGAGGGCAAAGGAAGGGGGCCTCCTTGGTACATAGCTCCAGTAGTGTTTTCAGGGCCTTCTCCGGGATGTCCAGTGTTGGTGTATCAGGGCAATGATAAATTCGACGTAGAATCATGTCAATGGTCCTATCCACTGGCACGTTGGTGAACAGGCTTTCTACGTCGAGAGAGGCGATTGTGTGGTTGTTGTTACGGGGGGCGTCTCGTAAAATTTCCAAGAAATCGTGGGCTGAGTTAAGGTTGAATTGGCTGGGCACGTAGGGGGTGAGGAGGTTGTTCAGGGCCTTGGCGATCTGGTAGGTGGCAGTGGGGATCTGGGAGATGATGGGGCGGAGGGGGTTCCCAGGTTTGTGTGTTTTGATGGTTCCGTACGCATAACCAGGGGTGTATTCTCCGACGAGTTTTTTAAGGTGGATCCCTCCTTGTTTTGCGTTGATGGCGGTGATGGTGGTGTTGGCAGTACGTTTGATTTCGTCGGTTGGGTTGCGGGTGATCTTTTTAAATTTGGTGTTGTCACTTAAGATGACGTCCATTTTTCTAAGATATTCCTCCTTGTCATGGATCACGAGGCAGGAAGCTTTATCCGCACGACGGATGATGATGTTGGGGTTGTCTCTTAATTGTTTGGCAGCTTGGAAGTGTTGTTTGTTGAGTATTTTGCTATGGTGAGTTCCTCTGGTTTTGGCGGCTTCAGCGAGGAGAGTAGGTTGTAGGGCGGGAGTAGTGGTGACCTTGCCATCCTTCTTGAGTCGTAGGATGTCGTCCAGGAGGATTTCCGTTTCTAGGCGTTTCCGGTGGGGGCCAGGTTTGGAGCTGTAGTGGCAGTTGAGGCCTTTGTTGAGGAGGTCTTCTTGGTCCAGGGTCAGAATGGTGTTAGTAAGGTTTATATATCCTTTTGTAGGTTTGGGAAGTTTTAAGTTTCCGCCATAAAGACGGGCAAGCTTTTTTATGGTTGTGTTTTCGGCTTGTCGTCTGTGTTGTTCAAGGAGTTGTTCGAGGGCTGTGTTGATTTCGGCTTTGAGGTGGTCTGGAGGGGTTTCGTCTTCCCAAATCCGTAGAAGAGCATCTCGTTCTTTACGAAGGTTGTTGGCGAGCTCTCGTTTTTCAATTATTTGGTCCTTCACCAGTTCTTCACGAAACTGGAGGGTGCTGGTGCGATGTCTGGCATTCTCGTGAAGTTTTATGTTAGTAAAGCCAGGTAATAAATTTTCTTTAATACATACGAGGTTGAAAGAAATGGCAATTTCTGCGTTGGAAATTTTATTATTCAAAGTTTCCAGGTCTCTGATGAGTTTTCGCTGGGTGGCAGGAAGTAGATGAAGGAGATGAGCAAAATTCATGGTGGTACAGGGTTACATAAATGTAAATGATGATACAGGATATACGACGCGTTTCACTGGACAACCAGCATTATCAAGTAAGGATGGAATGATATAAAAGGTAAACAGGAAGGGTATATATAGAGGGTGGAGGATCAGAGGAGGCGTAAATCAGGGGGCATCATTGCCCTGATACACCAACACTGGACATCCCGGAGAAGGCCCTGAAAACACTACTGGAGCTATGTACCAAGGAGGCCCCCTTCCTTTGCCCTCGGGGCAACATGTACAAGCAGATAGACGGTGTGGCGATGGGCAGCCCTCTAGGAGTTCTTTTTGCGAACTTTTTCATGGGTACCATCGAGGAAGAGCTCCTAGCTGCCCAACGACCCGCCGTCTACTGTAGATACGTGGATGACATCTTCGTGCAAATCAAGGACCTCCACGAACTACAGGAACTCCAGCGTCGCTTCATGACCTCCTCCGGACTTAACTTCACCTTTGAAAAATCTAACAATGGATAACTCCCCTTCCTCGACATCCTCGTAGCTCTGAACGACCATGGGTTCAAAACCACCGTCTACATTAAACCAACTAACACAGGACAATGCCTCAACGGCGATAGTGAATGCCCCCGCCGTTATCTTCTATCCTCCATCTCCGCCTATGTTAGGAGAGCCCTCACGCACTGCTCTACCTGGGCCGACACTCATCAGGAACTAGAAAGACTATCCCAAGTTTTAGTAAATAACGGATACTCCAACTCCGACATCTCCAGCACCATCAACCACCATCTTGAAAAATGGTACACCCAAAGCCCTCCCAACATTGACCCCCCCAATGAAATTAAGATCTTCTACCGCAATTACATGTCCTCTGAACACAAAAATGACGAGGCCGTCTTAAAAGAAATAATCTCCAAGCATGTCCACCCAACCAAACCGGAAAACACAATCAAATTAATAATTTATTACAAATCCCCCAAGACCTCCAACCTCGTTCTCCGCAACAAACCAGCCTCCACCAAGATAAAGAGCCCGATGACCGACGATCACGTCATTTACCAACATACCTGTAATTATGAGGACTGTGGACCTCATTCCTATATTGGTATGACGCAGACTCGTCTTTCACGTCGGCTAACTCTTCACCTTCAGGCTGGAGCCATCAAAGACCACTATCTCACCCCTAACCACCCTCACCTCACACGCAACGAGTTAGAGAAACACACCACCATACTCGATAAAGAAAGTGACCCAAGGAGATTACCTATACTCGAAGCTTTATATATCCAAGCCTTACATCCCAACATCAACAACCAAACTCTGGACCTTCAGATCCTTCCTTCTGCCAAAAGGCACTTTCCTACAGGACCTAACACCCCCCTTCGCCCCCCGGTGCCCTTGACGCAGCCCCCCGCGCTACCTCCTTCAGCTTCGTCTTCCGCAGGCGCCACACAACTTAGGCCACGCCCCTCGACACGCAGCCAATCAGCTTCGACCCCACCAACCGACCACCATCCCGCATCCAGTGCGCATGCGTGAAGCGGTTCTCCCTTTCTCTTTCCTAGAATACCCCTCCACCAATAGTAGACTTTTGCCCCCTGATTTTCGCCTCCTCTGATCCTCCACCCTCTATATATACCCTTCCTGTATACCTTTTATATATTTTTTTTTTTTTTTTTTTAAGAGACAATGAACGGAGGAAGGAAAAACACAGATAAAACAAAAAGGTCCATGTGCCTAAAGGCATCCTCCATTCATAAAATGTTTCCATCCTTACTTGATAATGCTGGTTGTCCAGTGAAACGCGTCGTATATCCTGTATCATCATTTACATTTATGTAACCCTGTACCACCATGAATTTTGCTCATCTCCTTCATCTACTTCCTGCCACCCAGCGAAAACTCATCAGAGACCTGGAAACTTTGAATAATAAAATTTCCAACGCAGAAATTGCCATTTCTTTCAACCTCGTATGTATTAAAGAAAATTTATTACCTGGCTTTACTAACATATATATATATATATATATATATATATATATATATATATATATATATATATATACTGTATATATGTATATACAGGGTGTCAATCCACAAAATATGAATTGTGTTATCATTATGGTTTATTATTTTGTTATCATTATAGCGCGACGGAGCGGCGAAGGCGCGAGCTCTAGGGGGGTCCGGGGGCATCCCCCTCCCGTGATTTTTTTTAAAATTTAGGTGTCTAAAACAGTACTGTATTTCCTGCAATCTAAAAGCAATCAAGATGGAATCTATGGAGACCAAAATTATGTCAATTTACCTTTTTTGTTTCTTAACCCAGTGAGACCCAGCGTCGCACGTGTTGCGTCGGCAGTGTTTGATCACCAACTCCCAGCGACGCATCACGTGCGTCCGACATATAAAAAACACTTACGTGGCTCGTAAGGTAGGAAATGGCGGGAGAATAGGAGGGGGAGGTACCGTAGTGTGTGTGGGAGCCGGGCCAGTAGGTGTGAGCGGGCCGAGACAGCCGCGCGGCTGGTGTTGGTGGGCTTAGTGGGGATAGTTTACACCCTTAGTTCACCGCCACTTTGAACCTTCATTACTCCGGTCGTATGGGAGCTAGAGGCTTGAGATTTATGTGAGACACTCCTTAGGATGTATGCCGTACAATGCCATACTCAGTTTTACCCTAGTGCTCCCGGGCGGGTCATGCGGGGGAGACGAACTATTGAACCCCCCCCCCCCGCCCCCCAAATGACCGAAATGAGTTTTTTTTATTTTTGTCTTCATTTCTCACCATTCTCTTCCATTTTGGCTCAACACATTTTTTTGAGGCCCCCCCCCCCAAAAAAATGTCCGAGGTGATTTTTTTTTTTTTTTTCATTTCTCATCCTTGTCTTCCATTTTAGCAAACAAAAAAAAAGAAGTGAAAATGGCTTGGGACTGGGGTGAACAAAATATTATAACTAGCCGGGGCTCAACGGGTTAAAAGAAAAGGGTTGGGGGAGTTTCTGTTATCATTATACAAAAAGTTCATTTGCGTTATCACTCAAAAAAACAGCGTCGTTTGACACCCTGTATATATACAGTATATATATATATATATATATATATATATATATATATATATATATATATATATATATATATATATATATATATATATATATATATATACCGGTATATATAATATATATATACTGTATATATATATATACAGTATATACCAGGTATATATATATATTTTTGTTTTCAATAAATATATATAAATAAATAAATAAATGGACGAATTAATGAATAAATACTAAACTCTTGCGTCCTATGTCACTGCCTGGTGTGACCTTTGTATCTGCCCCAAATTTCCTTGATTGTTTAAATCACATTGTATTACTTTCCCAAGAATTTGTTTTGTTTTATTTGTGTGCCTGATAAGCCTACTGGCGTATAAAAAGGCTTGCCTATACATGTATTTTATTACCTGATTTAATTTGTTTTCTCGTTGTTAAACAATATACCATGACAATAATAAAGTGTTTAAAGTGTTTATTCTGTTAAGTAATGATCTCTAGCAATTGTAAGCCGTCGAACTATCTCTCGATCAACCCTTTTAACTACCATAGATCCTTCCTAAGCTCTATTCTCTCTCACTACACAAGGTATGTTTTTCTGTAATAACTTGTGTACCGGCAACGTCTTTTTGATATTATGCTAGTTACATTTAGACAATTTTATGAAGCTTAACTCTTCCTCTGCGGGTATATTTCCGCCTATTTCCGCCATATTAGGGCTCATTCAGGCACTCCTGATAGATTAGGCAAGTTTCTGAATGAAATGAAGTGTATTCAGCCGAAAAATAGAAGAAAATAGCTTCAAAATGACACCAAAACGACCTTCGTAGCTCGTGGAGTTCACCCGCAGCGCTACCATAGCCATTCTCTAAATCTCGCAAATCTCGCTAATGTCTTGCTACATTTGCCTTTGGCTGGCAGCACTGTATATCTAGCGAGACTCAGACTCAGAGACTTCAGTGTCACGGCCGCATGGCTGGGAGACAGATGTGTGGCCTGCACTCGATTTTACAGGCTTTTAGAGGCTTTAAAAGCCTGTAAATTGCTGTAAATTGCCATGGTGTTCGGGAACGTCTCTCACAGGGAAAGGGTTAAGAAGGATCTGTGGTAGCAACAAGGGTAAAGTGAGATAGCCCGAAAGCTGTTAATTGCTGAGGCCCTTTTTAAGCTGAATAAAAGCGTCTAATAGTAGGCAGAAAAAAGTTAAAAGGATGTCACCGGTACTGAATGGGTTAATAACATGTCCTCCAGGTTAGCCTGCATTCAAGACATCGTTGGCATCATTACGGTACGTATATACAAATACAAGAGGTAACTGTACGCCTCTTTCATTACCAGACGACTTCCTGCGCTTAGCTCCTTCTTTACCGGCGACGGTTTTTAAAATGTGATTCTAGCTATATTGTGATTCTAGCTATATTGTGATTCTAGCTATATTGTGATTCTAGCTATATTGTGATTCTAGCTATATTGTGATTCTAGCTATATTGTGATTCTAGCTATATTGTGATTCTAGCTATATTGTGATTCTAGCTATATTGTGATTCTAGCTATATTGTGATTCTAGCTATATTGTGATTCTAGCTATATTGTGATTCTAGCTATATTGTGATTCTAGCTATATTGTGATTCTAGCTATATTGTGATTCTAGCTATATTGTGATTCTAGCTATATTGTGATTCTAGCTATATTGTGATGATTTTGTGCAGTTTAATGGGGGATGGGCATATGTATTTCCTCATATATGACTGTATATTTTTAAGTATTGTTTTCAGTTTCTTCTCTAGACCTTCATTTTTCGATAGAAAAATGTTCCAGCCGAAGGCCGGTTTTCCTTAAATTACAGTCTCGCTATGGCTCGCCAGCATTTTTTGTTAAATCTAAATGACACTTAAAGTCTTAATATTCACAAAAACATGGGGCAAAAAGTCTTAAAATCTGAAAACTAATGGGGCTAAACATGAGGAAGAATAGGGACCAGGAAAACGACCCATTTCCCCTTCAGACACCATTGTCAATCTTTATAAATAATATTACTATGCACCCCCCCCCCCCAAAAAAAAAAAAGGCAAGCCAAGAATGACTTAATGTAATACTGTACACAAAGTTAGGATCTTTTGTGCCAAGTTAGATAGACCCAACAGGTTCTAACTTAGTGTATTATATTAAACCAGTCTTAGCTACAATTTATTTATTTTGTATTTGTTTATTTTATTTTTGTATGTACAGAGTAGCTATATTTATTGAAATAGGCAATGGTCTCTTAGCTTATTTAACCCGTGGAGCCCCGGCTAGTTTTGTAATGTTTGCGCACCAGAACCCGGCCGGTTTTCAAAAAATGGTTTTATTCCAGAAACAATAGCGAATGGGTTAGGAATGAAGGAAAAACCACGAAAAACCGCTCAAAAAGCTTAAAAAATGGTCCTACAGAGTCCCCGAAAACAGATTTTATAAGAGTAAAAAATTGAAGGCAATTATCCCAAAAAACAGGTTATTGCGCGCTCGCGCGCACGCACGTGGACTTTGAGAGTTTTCAACCATCGGCACAGTTGCGTGGGATACGTACACAGTTCCCATACAAATCTGAGCCCTCTTGAGTGGCTACACCTGAGGTTACGGTCGGCGCAATTAGAGTGACACGCCAGGCGCGTCTCTGGGGCTGTGCGTTACATACATCGCCGACGCGTCAGGCGCGTCGCTGGGGCTGTACGGGTTAAGGGGACACTAAATATTTGTTGGGGTCTATTAATATTTTATTTTAATCTATTTTTATTTTCCTCCTTAGAACTCTTAGAGCTCTTAGAACTCTATATAGATATTAAATATATATATATATATATATATATATATATATATTCTTACATACGGAGCCCTGTATGTTTATTTAAGAGATAGAATTAAGAGTTGAAGGAGTGCCAAACTACCCAGGCGGCGAAGCAGACCAGCGAGCGAACCAGCGAGTGGGAAACCAGCTCGTCTGCATACCAGCAAACAAGCCTTCACACCTGCGTGCGTCATAGGGGACCCTGCAAACTACTTCGATGACCCAACGCTATGACGTATGATCGACGCCAGGAGACTCTATTGGACCATGCACCTGCTACGCAGCTCGAGGAGCTGTGATTGGGGCGCGCACCATCAACCGCCTCCTGATTCGTTCATACACCATCATTGTTTAGTATATAAGACCCGAGTAGTGGGCATCCAAATGAGTCTCATTTGGAGTTGGGGAAGGTGAACTTGCAGCTGGAGGAAGATGGGGTGAAGTATTATAATGGGTTTGTGACTGTCAGTCAGATTATATAAGTGTGTGTTAAGTGTGTTCGGTGTAAACACTTACGTTATGTTGGTTAGTGAGATAAGTGATTGGGAATTAATGTTAACGCTACTATTATCTACTTAACTATTTGATTGGGAAAGATTAACATTAACGCTACTATTATGTACTTAACTATTTGATTGGGAATTAACGTTAACGCTACTATTATGTACTTAACTATTTGATTGGGAATTAACGTTAACGCTACTATTATGTACTTAACTATTTTAGTTGACTAACTTGTGGACTAAAGCAACTCTTCAAGTAATTGGGTTATGATAAAAGTAATACTATTGTTTTATATTAAGACTTACGAGTTATTTCATTTTCTTTTAATTAAGCTTACATTGCTTAACGGTACTTAGTACGGTGATACTATTGTTTCATATTAGTAATATCGCCTTAGACTAACATGGCTGTTTTAATGTTACTTCTAGTGATTTCCTAAGCTGAAGAAAATTCTTGTAGCTTTAAAATATTATTTTTGCTTTTCATATTATTTGAGTGAGACCTGAATCGAATCTATGAAGCGATCCTGTAACTTAATTTACTCATAATCAAACCTCAATGTTACGTGGTTAAGAAATACATTTAACTAATTATTATATATATATATATATCTAACTTTTTATGTGACTTTGATATTAATCCTGATGATAATAATAATAATATAATACTATTAACGTAAGACAAGAACCAAGAATAATAACTACATTAAATATAAATAAAAGGACATATAAGAAAACTATCTATTGATTTAAAAAAGGGTAAGAGACAGAAATATTCTTACTTTAATATTTATCTTTCAAGACTTTTTATAGAATTAATAGTCCTTCTTTAGATATAACTTATTCGGTTCATAACCATAGCCTACTAAGCTTCGGTTAAATAATAATTCTTTATAAATACTACATGACTTTAATTAGTTTCAGTATTTTTTCATAATTAAAGAGTATCAGTCAATAAAGGATACCAAGTCCTAAGATCCAAAAAGGAAAGGAAGCAACAACAGGAAATAATTTTATTAGATTTTACTTTTGTTTTGCCTTCAGCTGACTGATACCTTAATATATATCTCTGTGCTATCTAGATTCATCAAGTTAACCACTTGAGGATCAAGATATGTAACAGAAGAGTGGCGACCTTGCCAGGATTCGTTTCATACAGTTTCACTCAGTTTCATTACCGTTTCACTACTAAAAAATCAAATATTAATCATGCCTTATCTAATTAATGACGAAGATGCTCGAGTTTTCATAGAATCAGACCCCACAGCCCCTGATATTGACAGTCTGTCAAAATCCGAACTGAAAGTGCTTGCCTCACATCTCCAATTAACTGTTTCAAACATGTCCAAGTAGAGGTGGCTCAGACCATAAAAACCCACCTGTTCCCTGTAGAAGGCGGGAGGGAGACGGAGCAGTTGGTGGGATCCCGAGTAAACCTAGCCAACTTGATGAACAATTGCCACCTGGTTTG
Source organism: Paralithodes platypus (assembly GCA_032716605.1). NCBI lineage: Eukaryota > Metazoa > Arthropoda > Malacostraca > Decapoda > Lithodidae > Paralithodes > Paralithodes platypus. Next base: position 43,323,969 of record CM064577.1, on the reverse strand, counting down.
GCCGGTGATCAAGTACTGGAACTAGCCAGAATAAAGACCGAACAAACCAGAATAAATGCCGAAGCAAAGATCGAAGAAGCCAGAATAAAGACCGAACATTATCAATATCAAGAGGTGTGGTGGAGTGGTCTTGCCACTGGCCTGGTAATCCAAAGGTCCCGGATTCAAATCCCGATGTATCAATGGGAAGATATTATTGGGATGGAATTTGTGCTGTACCTGGTATCGGTGCATTACCACAAGCCCACCGAAACGTCAATAAAATACCCTCATTGTTCCCTGATTAAATAGCACTGTATGAATATTCCCATATTCAAAATATGCTATAGGGGTGCAATGCCTGGTGAGTTATCTGCTCAACAGGTGGCGTTGTGTGTGTGTGAGAGTCCGAGTGTAGGGGGTGAGACAGTGAAGCACGGGAACGAGGTGGCTTCAGAGATGGGGTCGTTTCAGGCCATGAGTGAGCACCGTGCCTCATGTGAAGACAAGATGGCAGGTGCTCGCTGTACTCTACGTGCTTCACATGTCTCACTCCCTAGACTGGAACAAGACCTCACAGGCTTCACTGTTCATTGTACAGCGGTGAATGTTAAGGCTCTCAGCCTATGCCCGAGAGGAAGTAAGTTGGAATATAGAAAAAAAAAAAAAAAAAAAAAAAAAAAAATCAAATAGCTCAACTAAATGTCAATACAAATGCTCCCGTAATTGCTCCCCCTCTGGGATTGACTATGACTAGTGTCATTCCACCTTTCACTGAGGATAATGTGCAGGATTTCTTTGTTTTGTTTGAGGAAGTTGCTGGAGGTATGAAGTGGACAAGAGATCAATGGCCTTTTATGTTACAAACCGTTTTGACAGGGTAGGCTCGAGCCACGTATTTGTCAGAAGTAGCAGAAGTTAGGCAGGATTATGACAATCTCAAAGAAGCTATCCTAAAAACCTATCAATTGCAGCCTGAGGCTTACAGGCAATCTTTCCGTAAAAAACAGAAGAAAGTAGAAGAAACCCATAAGGTATTTGCCAGGACCATGACTAAAACTTTCAATCATTGGGTCAAGAGTAAGAAAGTCACAAGCTACAACGATCTGAAGGAGTTAGTCCTGTTAGAAAATTTCCTATGGAAAATTGATTCTTCTGTAGCCTATCATTTAAGGGGGAAAAAGGTAGATTGTCTTGCCGACGCCGCTGACATGGCTGACACATACGTGCTCAACAAAAAAATTCGTGGAAAGAAGACCTACGATAATTCTAGTTCTAATTTTAAGTATCCCAATCACAAATCTGACAGACCCAGTCACAAGCCTGTAACGTCTTTCCCAGCTAGCCAAAATAGAATTGTTCCCCCAACTAAAAATGCGACTCAGGGCAATGGTAACAGAGGTGGGGCCCAAAGTAATAGTAATGCTCAAAGAGGGAACGTTCCCGTATCCCCTAAAGTATGTACTTTTTGTGGCCAGAGAGGCCACCTAGCTTATCAGTGCTGGGCCAAGGAGAGAACCGAGAGATCGGGGCAGACAGTTGCCGCCGTATCTCAAACTCCATATGTGCCTTTAATGTAGGACTCCCGACAAAAGGAGTACCTAGCACCAAAAATTCCTTTAATGCAGGACTCCTGACAGAAGGAGTACCTAGCACCAAAAGTTCCTTTAATGCAGGACTCTCGACAGAAGGAGTACCTAGCAGCTAACTTAAATCATCTAGACAGGGGTGTAGTAGCATGCATGGTGCAACCCACTAGGGTTAAGCCAATAATAATTTCACCATCAGTGCAGGACAGTTACCGTCCCTTTATTTCATCTGGCAACGTGAGATTAAATGGTTGTATGCATGAGGTAAAAATTCTGAGAGACACAGGTTCTACTAGCACCCTCATGGTGAATCCTTACACTGAGTGCCCACCTGGCGAACCAGTTGTAATGAGAGGTGCTGGAGGCCAATTTTATGCATACTTGGTAAAAGGCGAAATTGAATGTGAGTTACTACAGGGTGAGGCCACCATAGCTTTGTGTAGGTCCCAAGATATCCCTGTGCCCGGGGTAACACTCCTTTTGGGGAATGATGTAGCAGGTGAGAAGGTCCGACCAGACCCCATTTTGTCACTTTCCCCTGTTAACGAGCCACTAACCGGTGAGCTCAAAAAGGAGATGCCAACAGTTTTCCCTGTGTGTGCTGTCACACGTTCAATGTCTCAAGTAGCAGTTCCCTCAGACAGAAATGTACCGAATGTAATAGTTGATGAAAGGGATGATGAGAGTGTGAATGACGCTCCAACTGTGCCTGATGTGACTGAGGTGGATTTATCTGACACCTTTATGGCTCATCTTGACCCTAACGATGACCATGAAACCCCTCCAAATTGTCCTAGTGGCCTGGTAGAGCTACAGAGAGATGATAGTGAATGCAAGGAGTTAGCTGCCAGGGCCGTGAGTGAAGAGGAATGTGAGAAGGAGGGTGGTGAATGTTTCTACCTCAAAGGAGGAGTATTGTGGCGTAGATGGAGACAGCCACACAGACCAATCGATGACGGGGCCTGGGACGTCCATCAAGTAGTAGTCCCCAAACCTTGTCGTAGAGATATCTTGGAAATGGCACATTGTATACCATTGGCAGGACACCTAGGTGTGAGAAAAACTCTAGACAGAATCAGAGCCCACTTTTACTGGCCAGGAATGCGTGCAGATGTAGTGGAGTTTTGTAGAGTGGGTCACACTTGCCAGATGACAGGAAAACCCAATCAGAAGGTGCCTGTACATCCTCTGGTGCCCTTGCCCGTCTTCGAGAATCCTTTTACTCAGGTGGTAGTGGACATTGTAGGCCCATTGCCTAAGACTTCCCAAGGTAACATTTATTTATTAACTATTATGGACATGGCAACTCGCTACCCAGAGGCTATACCCTTAAGGACTACCTCTGCTACAACTGTCATAAAGGAACTGCTCAAATTCTTCACCAGAATGGGTTTCCCCCATGAGGTACAAAGTGATCAAGGAATCAATTTTACCTCTAACATTTTTCAGCAGTCCCTGAAGGAGTTGGGTATCGAGCATGGTAAGTCGAGCACCTACCACCCAGAGAGTCAAGGGGTTCTCGAACGGTATCATCAGATATTAAAAGGAATGTTGTGTAAATATTGTACAGAGACCGGAGTTGAGTGGGATAAGGGGGTACCTTTTCTTTTATTTGCTACTCGTGAGGTTCCAACTGAATCCCTGGGTTTTTCCCCTAATGAGCTAGTTTTCGGTCACCAGGTAAAAGGTCCTTTGCAACTATTGCAGGATAGCCTAGTTGGCCAGGAGGGGAACCAAAACCTCCTCAAGTATGTTTCAGATTTCAAAACCCGGCTGAGATCCTCATGTGAGTTTGCAGCTCAAAACTTGACAGTGGCTAAAAGCTCCATGAAGAACTGGTATGACAGAAAAGCCCGTGAGGGGGAGTTTCAGCCCGGTGATGAGGTTTTGGTCCTGCTCGCCCTTTTTGGCCAACCTTTATCTGCCAAGTTCAGGGGCCCATATAAGATCATTCAGAGGGTGAGCATTACCGATTATCTAGTAACTACCCCAGACAGGAAAAAGCCCACGCAAGTATTCCATATAAATATGTTGAAACCCTACCATAGGTCCCCTGATTCCTCTCCTCCAGATTCTCCCACTGTGGCAGTGAATGTCAGGACCTGTGGACAGCCTGGTGCGGACAAAGTCTTCAGTTCTCTTACTGACCCGCAACAGACTGTTCCAGAGCCTGAAGGTATCCATGCAGACTTTGACTTGTCATGTAGCCTATCCAACTTTAAGTATAACTCAGTAGCTTGGGGGGAATTACCATGTAAACTATGTCATCTTCCCTCTGATCAAGCGAACCAACTAATCTCTGTTTTATCTCAGTCTCCCAGTGTGTTCCGTGATACTCCAGGGCTCACTTCTTTGGCCTTGCACGACATCGACGTAAGGGATGCAACTCCCATTAAACTATCCCCCTACCGTGTTTCGCCACAACGCAGGAGTATACTGCAGGTCGAGCTTGACTTCATGTTTTCAAACCAGCTGATCACAAGGGGAGCGTCCGGCCTTTACTCTAGAACGTGTCAGTGGATTTTGTCTGTATTTCATAAGATTTTGTACACGTATAGGGGACCTAACAACTAAGAAATTTCCAAAAATTTTATTCTCTAGGACAATTATTTTTTGAGTTAGGTGTGTAAATTTATGACTTTTTGTAAAATCAAAATCTCATTTAAATGTTGTTGCTTGATTGTTTTAATGCATTGGGGGTACTAACAATAGGTGTAGTTTCAATTGTACGTTGATACTTTTTTCCATTTTGTATCTAATTGTAGAATTAGGGCATTTACAATTAGGTACAAATTAGGTACAAATTAGGTGACAAATGTCTCGGGGTGCTGTGTCGAAATGGGAAATAAATAAAAACAAATGGCGATGTGGAGTTGTAGAGAATTTCATGCCCTTTCCAATGACACCAGAAACATTGTTGTAGCATGTTTGGTTACGTCAGAACTGCGCCGACAAGTGAACTTTCTTACGTGAGGTACTAAGGCACGAGAGCTGTTGCAAGCCAGCCGGCCAGCCGCACCCTACCTCTCTCGCGGCTTGGACCACATTTTCTCCTCCACCACCACCACACCCTTCGTTGTTACCCGGGTTGAGTACCAGATACTGTTAGGCAAAATATCTAAGAACGTCATATTTTCACCAAAAATTCATGGTTTTAGTTTTTTTTTTTTTGCAGATCCGAAACCCATAATGCATTTTCTACGCGTCTGCGCGACCCGCGACCCGCGAAAACTTTAAACTAGCCCAGAAATAACATGCTTCCAGACGGAATATTGCCTCAGGATTTTAACTGAAGACAGAGGGATGGGTGATGATGCCATATATCGGGTTGCGCAATATTGCCGTTTTGAGCACTATTACGAGTATGAACCGGACGCTCCCCTTAAGCCAGTGGAGTAGTCCGGTCATACTTGTGCCAAAGCCAGACGGGAGCCATAGGTTATGTATGGACTATAGGCAAGATAATGCTGTCACAAAGAACGATACCTACCCACTGCCACGGATCAAAGATTGCATTTACCAGGTTGGCCTCATACAGCAGTAAGTTTAATTTTAATGAGAGGATTTTGGCAATTAGCTTTCCCTTGTAGCGAGGTAAATATCATGCTTTAGTAGTGCGCTGTCAAGCCTTCAGCTGTGAGATGCCGTGCAGTTCGAATAGCGCTCCAGCTACGTTCCGGCTATGTTCTGATGTGGTACATGAAGACGTTGCCTACTTTGGATGACATCCTTATTATATCTTCATTATAATCTTGCTGTTGCCAATCTGGTGGTGAATCTATTTATGTCTTATGTTTAATATTATGTACTATACTCCTTAAACTCTTTTCTAGGGGGGAGGTCTTACATACGGAGCCCTGTATGTTTATTTAAGAGTTAGAATTAAGAGTTGAAGGAGTGCCAAGCCACCCAGGCGGCGAAGCAGACCAGCGAGCGAACCAGCGAGTGGGAAACCAGCTCGTCTGCATACCAGCAAACAAGCCTTCACACCTGCGTGCGTCATAGGGGACCCTGCAAACTACTTCGATGACCCGACGCTATGACGTATGATCGACGCCAGGAGACTCTATTGGACCACGCACCTGCTACGCAACTCGAGGAGCTGTGATTGGGGCGCGCACCATCAACCGCCTCCTGATTCGTTCATACACCATCATTGTTTAGTATATAAGACCCGAGTAGTGGGCATCCAAATCAGTGTCATTTGGAGTTGGGGAAGGTGAACTTTGCAGCTGGAGGAAGACTGGGTGAAGTATTATAATGGGTTTGTGACTGTCAGTCAGATTATATAAGTGTGTGTTAAGTGTGTTCGGTGTAAACACTTACGTTATGTTGGTTAGTGAGATATGTGATTGGGAATTAACGTTAACGCTACTATTATGTACTTAACTATTTGATTGGGAAAGATTAACGTTAACGCTACTATTATGTACTTAATTATTTGATTGGGAATTAACGTTAATGCTACTATTATGTACTTAAATATTTGATTGGGAATTAACGTTAACGCTACTATTATGTACTTAACTATTTTAGTTGACTAACTTGTGGACTAAAGCAACTCTTCAAGTAATTGGGTTATGATAAAAGTAATGCTATTGTTTTATATTAAGACTTACGAGTTCTTTCATTTTCTTTTAATTAAGCTTACATTGCTTAACGGTACTTAGTACGGTGATACTATTGTTTCATATTAGTAATATCGCCTTAGACTAACATGGCTGTTTTAATGTTACTGCTAGTGATTTCCTAAGCTGAAGAAAATTCTTGTAGCTTTAAAATATTATTTTTGCTTTTCATATTATTTGAGTGAGACCTGAATCGAATCTATGAAGCGATCCTGTAACTTAATTTACTCATAATCAAACCTCAATGTTACGTGGTTAAGAAATACATTTAACTAATTATTAAATATATATCTAACTTTTTATGTGACTTTGATATTAATCCTGATGATAATAATAATAATATAATACTATTAACGTAAGACAAGAACCAAGAATAATAACTACATTAAATATAAATAAAAGGACATATAAGAAAACTATCTATTGATTTAAAAAAGGGTAAGAGACAGAAATATTCTTACTTTAATATTTATCTTTCAAGACTTTTTATAGAATTAATAGTCCTTCTTTAGATATAACTTATTCGGTTCATAACCATAGCCTACTAAGCTTCTACTACATGACTACATGACTTTAATTAGTTTCAGTATTTTTTCATAATTAAAGAGTATCAGTCAATAAAGGATACCAAGTCCTAAGATCCAAAAGGAAATGAAGCAACAACAGGAAATAATTTTATTAGATTTTACTTTTGTTTTGCCTTCAGCTGACTGATACCTTAATATATATCTCTGTGCTATCTAGATTCATCAAGTTAACCACTTGAGGATCAAGATACGTAACAATATATATATATATATATATATACAGTATATATATAAACTATATATATATATATAAATATATATATATATATATATATATATATACATATATATATTATATATATTATATATATATATATATATATATATATATATATATATATATAATCTTCTCAACTGTACATCCAGTCCCATCCATTCATATGCAGACGAATCTACCTTACACCACTCAATTAGTTTTCCAGAACACCCCATCCATCAGTTCCTCAAAATCAAACGTAATGAAGCCATAAAACACTTATCTTCTGATCTAGCTACTATTTCCAATTGGGTTAGAGAAAACCTTTTTGCATATAATGCTTCCAAGACCTAATTTAATCATCTTACTACCCGTTAGGAACCTCCAGAGGAGTATCCCTTATTATTCAACAATACAGAAATCAATCCTTCATCTTCTCTCAATATTCTTGGTGTCTCTTTTTCTTCTGCTCTCACTTGGAAGGACCATATTACCAGTCTTGCTAAGGCAGCCTCCCAGAAGCTGGGTGTGCTCAACAGCTTTAAGGGGTACTTTACCCCTGCTCAGATTCTTGCTCCGTACAGGGGCACAGTGCGTCCATATATTGAGTATTGTTCACATGTGTGGGGAGGATCCTCTCACACCGCACTCCTAGACAAAGTAGAAAGGAAAGCCTTTGTATCATTAACTCCCGTCCACTCTCCAGCTCTCTGCAATCTCTCTTTGCCGCAATGTTGCATCTCTATAGCTATTCTATCACTCCTACACAATCCCACCCCTACTCTGGGCAATTCTCCAACCCAAGAGTTAATTGCTATTCTCAGACTTCTATTCATTTGCTGAGCTCTGGAACTCCCTCCCAGAATCAGTCTTTCCCTATTCATATGACTTAGATTGCTTCAAACACCGTGTGTCCAGGCATTTGGCTCGAACGTCCCTTGATTTTGGCCCTGTCACTCTCTCAAAACTGGGAGAGGCACTTGCTGCAGGCAGTTATTCCTTTTGTCTCCCTCATCCACATAGAAACTAAAAAAAATATATATATACTGTATAATCGAGTATATATATATACCGGTATATATATATATATATATATATATATATATATATATATATATATATAATATATATATACCGGTATATAATATACTGATTATATATATATAATATATATACCGGTATATATATATATATATATATATATATATATATATATATATATATATATATATATTTATATATAACGGAGCAATGTTTAAGAGGTAGAGCCTACGGGCATAGAGCAGGAATAAAGCACGGCATTGACTCCAAGATTCTTCTATATAAGCATTTTAACACAGATTGTACTAAATTTGATTATACTGTAAATACAAAATTATAGAAATTGTTCAAAATAATCAAAATGTTTTAGAGAGAGAAAATTAATGACCATCTATCCATTTGGACTAAACAATCAAATCAAAGGTGTAGGCAACATTTGTTATAAAGATTTATTAAAACACAATTTTTATAACCCATATTTCAACTTCCCCGTTTTAAACAGAAGACCTGGTAGACACGGTAATAGAAGACTAAATTAATTTAATTCAAAGAAAAACAGGTCTGATATTAACACGATTGTCAATTATTTATATTCATTATATCGAAATTTCGGAATTAAACAAATAAAAGATTCATTGAAAGGCCTAAAAAAGAAAAGTTTTGCTCCTTTTATAGAAAATATTCTAAACAATAAAAATAATTTCACAAATGAATTTATGAATAAAGTCTTTGCTTGTATGGGATATATTAGAGCTAATTCTAAACAATCCAAAGATAACCCTATTAAAGATAAAGATATATCCACTTTAAATTATTCCTCTAAAATTTTAGACAAAATTAATGTTAATATTCTTATTCATTCAAAGAAAGTTAAGTCCATATTACCAGATGGTTGTGCAGTTTTCAAACCATTAATAGTGTATTCATATGAACGACCTGTTGGGTCTATTATTTGTACTTATAATAAAGTTTTAGGAAATCTTTCAGATTATGATGTTTTCAATAATAATAAATGCGTATGTGAAAGAGTCATGGATATGCCAGCTAACAGACGTAATGCATTAGTAAAGTTCATTTATAGTCCGATATGTCATATATTAACAGGTGATGTAGAACTAGTTAAACATTTTGCAAACGACAAATTAGCGGAGCTATGTCGTAAAGGGTTTAAATATAGAATAGGGAATAATAAAGTAACATAGGCCAACATTTTAAAATATATTGTTTTTCAGTCGATAGATTAAAAGATAAATTGTTAAAAAGTGTGCGCTGCGATGCGAGAGAGCTAGAAGCATGGTTTAAATTATGAATTAAGTTAATTAGAAATAAAATGTTCTACCTTAAAAATTAATGTAATCTTTCAGATTTTGTAGACTATAATTTTAATAAGCTTAAAGCTGACTTAATAAATTTACATAAACATTTTGTAATCACTACAGTAGATAAAGCCAGCAATAATTATAGCTTCACATGTAAGAAAGTTTATCTTGAAAACATGAAAACAAAAATAGGCATTAGAGGTAACATATTACAAAAAAATATTTGTGGTAATTCTGTTTATGAAATTCAAAATAATTTAAATATTGATAACTTAATCGACGAACATACCAAGAAAAATGTAACATTTGATATTAAACTTTCTGATAAGAACAAGTGCATTGCTAAATTATTCATGTTACGTAAATTTCACAAAAGACCTTATAAATAACGCTTTATTGCCGGATCAAAATTTTCTACCACTAAAACTCTGTCAGAACAAGTCGTGAATTGCTTAAAATACATTAAAAGTATTCATAAAATATATTGTAATACCATCAGGAGAAGAACTGGCATTAACTATTATTGGAGTGTTGACAAATCATTAGATGTTATTGATAAAATAAGTACCATGCCGAAAGTTATCTCGGTGCATAGCTTCGACTTTTCAACTTTGTATACCAATTTGCCTTTAGATTTAGTATTGTCTGAACTTTGCTTTATTATAGATTTGCACTTTGACAGATTCGTTAGGAATGGTAATTATTTCATAAATGTTTATTCATATTTTAATAATGCATCACTTAGCTCTACTCCCACTAGTTCAGTATATTTTGATATAACTAAACTTAAAAATTCCCTTAAATTCCTCCTTTTCAATACTTACAGTATGTTAGATTCGGGCCTTACATTTTCAAACAAATATTAGGAATTCCTATGGGTGGAAATGCTAGCCCTTTAATTGCAGATTTATTCTGGCTTGCTTTAGAATTTAAATATATAAAATACTTAATTGACAGTAGCAAGAAAGATAAAATCCCAGAAAAATTAGCACTTGCTAAACGGTTAAGTAATAATAGTAGATATATTGATGATATTCTCGTTTGCAGTTTGTTAAATTTTAATCAAGTTGCTAAACTTATTTATCCTAATTCCATTCCCCTCACACATTGTAACGTAAATGATTAAGTTGAAAATGTTCTTGATATAAATATAAAGTATATCACAAAGTTGATGATTTTAATTTATTTATAAGGTAGATAATCAGAATCAGAATCATAAATGTTATTTCATTAATACAATAGTTTTCATTAATACAATAGTTCTTCTTTACATACAATATAATATTTCATTAATACAATAGTTCTTCTTTACATACAATATAATATTTCATTAATACAATAGTTCTTCTTTACATACAATATAATATTTCATTAATACAATAGTTCTTCTTTACATACAATATAATATTTCATTAATACAATAGTTCTTCTTTACATACAATATAATATTTCATTAATACAATAGTTCTTCTTTACATACAATATAATATTTTACAGCTACACTAAACAAAAACAAAAACACAATATTAAATATTAAAATCATTTACATTGTAGTCATGCTAATAATTATGTTGGAAATTCAGGAGAAAACTGTTCAACTGCGTCCTAAAGGAGTGTGTGGAGATAGTATTTTTGATGCTAGGGGAAGGAATATTCCAAAATGATGGCCCAGCAACTTTGAGTGATTTGGGCCCGATACTTGTGTGGGCTTGAGGAACATACATGTGCTGCTGTTGCCTCGTATTGACATTGTAAATTTATTTACTGTTGGCAGGGAGAATTGCCAGCTGGAAATTCTGTATTTAATATTGAATGAGTTTTGGTAGGGTTTGCCTCTAAATTCCCACAGATCCTTTCTAAGCTGTATTATTAGATGAAACAAATGCAATCGGCCCCCAGAGCTATCTGGATGTTTAATTATCTTTTCTCTCATTATCCCCTTTTATTTCATACTATATCTTTCCTAATCTGATTAAAATCGTTAATAATAGCCAGAAATATAGAAACACATTGCGTATTACATCCGCAGGGGGTTTAATGCATTTGCAAGACGGAAGCATTACCATTTGTGTATCTTTCTCTCCTTGTCTCTCTTTCTCTGGCTTGTATCCAATCGGCCCCATTCAGCTAACTGTTTTAAGACGTTTATCCCCATCCATGTGTCGATTTCTTCCTGGCGATCGATAGCGAGCCAGCATTGTATGGACAAATCCGGCTTCGCCAGAGACATTTGTCTATCGAAAAATGTACAAATTTAGCTTGCTATCAAAACAAAAATATATATATGCTGGCTTGCTACCGCTCGCCAGGAAATTATTGACACCTGGATGCGGTAAACGTCTTAAAACAGTAGGCTGCATGAGGCCGAATGGATACAAGCCAAAGAGGGAGGGAGAAAAAGAGAAAACAAAGAGAGGTGGGCTCCCTTAAGCACAACAATATCCACCTCTGCTGCACAGGAACCGCACCACACGTAGCACCCGTCTTGCAACACAGTCCCACCCCTACTCCGTGCAACTCTTCAACCCAAGAGTGAAACGATATTCCCAATTTTTCTTCTATACATCAGCTGAGCTCTGCAATTCTCTCCCTGAATACATCTTTCCCTTATCCTATGACTTAAATTGCTTCAAACTCCGTTTGTCCAGGCATTTTGGCTCAAACATTTCTTGGTTTTGGCCAGGATATTTTGTTCAACTCTGGGTGAAGCACGAGTCACAGGCAGTTTTGCCTTTTGCTTCCCTCATCCACATATAAAATAATACACAATATATAAAAAGGAACGCTAGCAGGCTCAACTCAACTATTGTAAACTTCACGAGAACGTATGCGATAATCTCCAGTCACATCCCCAGTTCCAATAAAAGTCACCGACAAGAGGATTAGTGAGTTGCACCCCGCGCCTCCGAACACTTCCGCTCCACCCACCTTTATCCAACATCTGTCATTCTCCTCCTTCCTTCATACCACCCCCCCAGTCCTCCCTCTCTACCTTCCTTCATACCCCAATACCCAGTCCTCCCTCTCTACCTTCCTTCATACCCCACCACCCAGTCCTCCCCACTCTACCTTCCTTTTCTACCCACCACCCAGTCCTCCCTCTACCTTCCTTCATACCCCACCACCCAGTCCTCCCTCTCTACTTCCTTTATACCCACACCCAGTCCTCCCTCTCTACCTTCCTTCATACCCACCACCCAGTCCTCCCTCACTACCTTCCTTCATACCCCACCACCCCAGTCCTCCCTCTCTACCTTCCTTCATACCCCACCACCCAGTCCTCCTCTCTCTACCTTCCTTCATACCCCAATACCCAGTTTCCCCTCTCTACCTTCCTCATAACCCACCACCCAGTCCTCCCTCTCTACCTTCCTTTATACCCACCACCCAGTCCTCCCTCTCTACATTCCTTCATACCCCACCCAGTCCTCCCTCTCTACCTTCCTTCATACCCCACCACCCAGTCCTCCCTCTCTACCTTCCTTCATACCCCACCACCCAGTCCTCCCTCTCTCTACCTTCCTTATACCCACCACCCAGTCCTCCCTCTCTACCCTTCATACCCCACCACCCAGTCCTCCCTCTCTACCTTCCTTCATACTCCAATACCCAGTTTCCCCTCTCTACCTTCCTTCATAACCCACCACCCAGTCCTCCCTCTCTACCTTCCTTTATACCCACCACCCAGTCCTCCCTCTCTATTCCTTCATACCCCACCACCCAGTCCTCCCTCTCTACCTTCCTTCATACCCCACCACCCAGTCCTCCCTCTCTACCTTCCTTCATACCCCACCACCCAGTCCTCCCTCTCTACCTTCCTTTATACCCACCACCCAGTCCTCCCTCTCTACCTTCCTTCATACCCCACCACCCAGTCCTCCCTCTCTACCTTCCTTCATACCCCAATACCCAGTCTCCCCTCTCTACCTTCCTTCATAGCCCACCACCCAGTCCTCCCTCTCTACCTTCCTTCATACCCCACCACCCAGTCCTCCCTCTCTACCTTCCTTTATACCCACCACCCAGTCCTCCCTCTCTACCTTCCTTCATACCCCAATACCCTGTCTCCCCTCTATACCTTCCTTCATACCCCACCACCCAGTCCTCCCTCTCTACCTTCCTTTATACCCACCACCCAGTCCTCCCTCTCTACCTTCCTTCATACCTCACCACCCAGTCCTCCCTCTCTACCTTCCTTCATACCCAACCACCTAGTCCTCCCTCTCTACCTTCCTTCATACCCACCACCCAGTCCTCCCTCTCTACCTTCCTTCATACCCCACCAACCAGTCCTCCCTCTCTACCTTCCTTCATACCCCACCACCCAGTCCTCCCTCTCTTCCTTCCCTCATACCCACCACCCAGTCCTTCCTCGCTTCCTTCCTTCATACCCCCACACCCAGTCCTCCCTCTCTACCTTCCTTCATACCCACCACCCAGCCCCCCCTCTCTTCCTTCCTTCATACCCCACCACCCAGTCCTCCCTCTCTACCTTCCTTCATACCCCACCACCCTGTCCTCCCTCTCTACCTTCCTTCCAACCCCACCACCCAGTCCTCCCTCTCTTCCTTCATACCCCACCACCCAGTCTCCCCTCTCTACCTTCCTTCATACCCCAATAGCCAGTCCTCCCTCTCTACCGTCCTTCATACCCCACCACCCAGTCCTCCCTCTCTTCCGTCCTTCATACCACCACCCACTCCTCCCTCTCTACCTTCCTTCATACCCCACCACTCAGTCCCCCCTCTCTACCTTCCTTCATACCCACCACCCAGTCCTCTCTCTCTACCTTCCTTCATACCCCACCACCCAGTCCTCCCTCTCCACCTTCCTTCATACCCCACCACCCAGTCCTCCCTCTCTACCTTCCTTCACACCCCACCAGCCAGTCCTCCCTCTCTTCCTTCCTTCATACCCCACCACCCAGTCCTCCCTCTCTGCCTTCCTTCACACCCCAGCCATCTCACCTCCCACACGAGTTCCACTAACCTCCCCCCCTCCCATCCTTTCCAGTCCTACTCCAATCTCCCAATCTTACCTCACCCCATCCTCAACATCTCTCCCACCCCCACCCTCTTAAAACGCATGAATAAATATACACCCCTTCATCTCCCCCTTCCCTTCCTCTCTCTTCCTACACGCCTTCCAACATGAGGCATACTACCCTAACCTCAGCCCCCAGCTCTATAAACATCATTCCCCTTTCCACAAATGTCACCGATAGCTCCCTCCCATTCATAACTAACCATCCATTTAACCCCACTAATTATTTTCAATACTGACTCCTAGAAGAAGCAGAAGTTTAACTAAATCCTTGCTTGCCTTCTAAAACATATGAATAACAAAACACGACAAAGCTCTTTTAAACCACAGGTTAACTCGGCACAGAAATAACAAAACACACATAGCTGTCATGACGAAATAAAGGTACCTCTAGCCCTATCCACTCACATGTTGATGACTACCCTATGTAACATAATATTTTAAATATTTGGTTACTCCTTTTACTCACATCTTATTTTCCCTCATCCTTCCACCAGCAACTATTATATACTGTATATATGTATAATATATATATATATATATATATATATATATATATATATATATATATACTGTATGTATATATCTATACATATTGTTACGTATCTTGATCCTCAAGTGGTTAACTTGATGAATCTAGATAGCACAGAGATATATATTAAGGTATCAGTCAGCTGAAGGCAAAACAAAAGTAAAATCTAATAACATAAATTCCTGTTGTTGCTTCCTTTCCTTTTGGATCATAGGACTTGGTATCCTTTATTGACCGATACTCTTTAATTATGAAAAATACTGAAACTAATTAAAGTCATGTAGTATTTATAAAGAATTATTATTTAACCGAAGCTTAGTAGGCTATGGTTATGAACCGAATAAGTTATAGCTAAAGAAGGACTATAAATTTTATAAAAAGTCTTGAAAGATAAATATTAAAGTAAGAATATTTCTGTCTCTTACCCTTTTTGAAATGAATAGATAGTTTTTCTTCTATGTCCTTTTATTTATATTTAATGTAATTATTCTTGGTTCTTGTCTTACGTTAATAGTATTATATTATTATCATCAGGAGTAATATCAAAGTCACATAAAAAGTTAGATATATATTTAATAATTAGTTAAATTTATTTCTTAACCACGTAACATTGAGGTTTGATTATGAGTAAATAAAGTTACAGGATCGTTTCATAGATTCGATTCAGGTCTCACCCAAATAATATGAAAAGCAAAATATAATATTTTGAAGCAAAAGAATTTTCTTCAGCTTAGGAAATCACTATAAGTAATATTAACACAGCCATGTTAGTCTAAGGCGATATTACTAATAAGAGACAATAGCATCACCGTACTAAGCACCATTAAGCAATGTAAGCTTAATTCAAAGAAAATGAAAGAACTCGTAAGTATTAATATAAAACAATAGTATTACTTTCATCATAACCCAATTACTTAAAGAGTTGCTTTAGTCCACAAGTTAGTCAACTAAAATAGTTAAGTACATAATAATAGCGTTAACGTTAATTCCCAATCAAATAGTTAAGTACATAAATAGTAGCGTTAACGTTAATTCGCAATCAAATAGTTAAACACATAATAGTAGCGTTCACGTTAATTCCCAATTAAATCGTTAAACACATAATAGTAGTGTTCACGTTAATTCCCAATTAAATAGTTAAACACATTACACACATTAAACACATCACGTTAATTCCCAATCACATATCTCACTAACCAACATAACATAAGTGTTTACACCAAACACACATTTATATAATCTGACTGACAGTCACAATCCCATTATAATACTTCACCCCGTCTTCCTCCAGCTGCAAGTTCACCTTCCCCAACTCCAAATGAGACTGATTTGAATGCCCACAACTCGGGTCTTATATACCAAACAATGATGGTGTAGGAACGAATCAGGAGGCGAGTGATGGTGCGCGCTCCAATCATAGCTCCTCGAATCACATAACAGGTGTGTCGTCCACTCACAGCTCCTGGCGTCGATCATACGTCATAGCATCGGTCATCGAGGTATGGGGCGAGCTGGTATGGGGCGAGATGGTTTGCCCACTCGCTCGTTCGCTCGCTAGTCTGCTTCACCACTTGGGTAGTTTGGCTCCTTGAACTCTAATTCTAACTCTTAAATTAACATACAGGGCTCCGTATGTCAGACCTCCCCCCTAGAAAAGAGTTTAAGGAGTATAGTACATAATATTAAACATAATACATAAATAGATTCACCACCAGATTGGCAACAGCAAGATTATAAATGAGGATATAAGAAGGATATCACCCAAAGTAGGCAACGTCTCCAGGTACCACATCAGAACATAGCCGGAACGTAGCTGGAGCGTTATTCGAACTGCAAGGCATTATCACAGCTGAAGGCTTGAAAGCGCACTACAAAAGCATGATATTTACCTCGCTACAAGGGAGAGCTAATTGCCAAAATCCTCTCATTAAATTATACTTACTGCTGCATGAGGCCAAACTGGTAAATGCAATCTTTGATCCGTGGCAGTGGGTAGGTATCGTTCTTTATGACAGCATTGACTTGCCTATAGTCCCTACAAAACCCATGGCTCCCGTCTGGCTTTGGCACAAGTATGACCGGACTACTCCACTGGCTTAAGGCCCTTGTGATCAGCTGGTTTGAAAAAATTAAGTCAAGCTCGACCTGCAGTATACTCCTGCGTTGTGGCGAGACACGGTAGGGGGATAGTTTAATGGGAGTTGCATCCCCTACGTCGATGTCGTGCACGGCCAAAGAAGTGAGCCCTGGAGTATCACGGAACACATTGGGAGACTGAGATAAAACAGAGATTAGTTGGTTCGCTTGATCAGAGGGAAGATGACATAGTTTAGATGGTAATTCCCTCAAAGCCACTGAATTATACTGAAAGTTGGATAGGCTACATGACAAGTCAAAGTCTGTATGGATACCTTCAGGCTCTGGAACAGTCTGTTGCGGGTCAGTAAGAGAACTGAAGACTTTGTCCGCACCAGGCTGCCCACAGGTCCTGACATTCACTGCCACAGTGGGAGAATCTGGAAGAGAGGAATCAGGGGACCTATGGTAGGGCTTCAACATATTTATATGGAATACTTGCGTGGGCTTTCTCCTGTCTGGGGCAGTTACTAGATAATCGGTAATGCTCACCCTCCGAATGATCTTATATGGGCCCCTGAACTTGGCAGATAAAGGTTGGCCAAAAAGGGGGAGCAGGACCAAAACCTCATCACCGGGCTTAAACTCCCTCTCACGGGCTTTTCTGTCATACCATTTCTTCATGGAGCTTTTAGCCACTGTCAAGTTTTGAGCGGCAAACTCACATGAGGATCTCAGCCGGGTTTTGAAATCTGAAACATACTGGAGGAGGTTTTGGTTCCCCTCCTGGCCAACTAGGCTATCCTGCAATAGTTGCAAGGACCTCTTACCTGGTGACCGAAAACTAGCTCATTAGGGGAAAAACCCAGGGATTCAGTTGGAACCTCACGAGTAGCAAATAAAAGAAAAGGTACCCCCTTATCCCACTCAACTCCGGTCTCTGTACAATACTTACGTAACATTCCCTTTAATGTCTGATGATATCGTTCGAGAACCCCTTGACTCTCTGGGTGGTAGGTGCTAGACTTTACATGCTCGATACCCAACTCCTTCAGGGACTGCTGGAAAATGTTAGAGGTAAAATTAGTTCCTTGATCACTTTGCACCTCATGGGGGAAACCCATTCTGGTGAAAAATTTGAGCAGTTCCTTGATTACAGTTGGAGCAGAGGTAGTCCTTAAGGGTATAGCCTCTGGGTAGCGAGTTGCCATGTCCATGATAGTTAATAAATAAATGTTACCTTGGAAGTCTTAGGCAATGGGCCTACAATGTCCACTACCACCCGAGTAAAAGGATTCTCGAAAACGGGCAAGGGCACCAGAGGATGTACAGGCACCTTCTGATTGGGTTTTCCTGTCATCTGGCAAGTGTGACACACTCTACAACACTCCACTACATCTGCACGCATTCCTGGCCAGTAAAAGTGGGCTCTGATTCTGTCTAGAGTTTTTCTCACACCTAGGTGTCCTGCCAATGGTATACAATGTGCCATTTCCATGATATCGCTACGACAAGGTTTGGGGACTACTACTTGATGGATGTCCCAAGCCCCGTCATCGATTGGTCTGTGTGGCGGTCTCCATCTTCGCCACAATACTCCTCCTTTGAGGTAGAAACATTCACCACCCTCCTTCTCACATTCCTCTTCACTCACGGACCTGGCAGCTAACTCCTTGCATTCACAATCATCTCTCTGTAGCTCTACCAGGCCACTAGGACAATTTGGAGGGGTTTCATGGTCATCGTTAGGGTCAAGATGAGCCATAAAGGTGTCAGATAAATCCACCTCAGTCACATCATCAGGCACAGTTGGAGCATCATTCACACTCTCATCATCCCTTTCATCAACTCTTACATTCGGTACATTTCTGTCTGAGGGAACTGCTACTTGAGACATTAAAAGTTTGTCAGCACACACAGGGAAAACAGTTGGCAACTCCTTGTCGAGCTTACCGGTTAGTGGCTCGTTAACAGGGGAAAGTGACAAAATGGGGTCTGGTCGGACCTTCTCACCTTCCCCAAAAGGAGTGTTACCCCAGGCACAGGGATATCTTGGGACCTACACAAAGCTATGGTGGCCTCACCCTGTAGTAACTCACATTCAATTTCGCCTTTTACCAAGTATGCATAAAACTGGCCTCCAGCACCTCTCATTACAACTGGTTCGCCAGGTGGGCACTCAGTGTAAGGATTCACCATGAGGGTGCTAGTAGAACCTGTGTCTCTCAGAATGTTTACCTCATGCATGCAACCATTTAATCTCACGTTGCCAGATGAAATAAAGGGACGGTAACTGTCCTGCACTGATGGTGAAATTATTATTGGTTTAACCCTTGTGGGTTGCACCACACATGCTACTACACCCCTGTCTAGATGATTTACGTTAGCTGCTAGGTACTCCTGTCGAGAGTCCTGCATTAAAGGCACTTTTGGTGCTAGGTACTCCTTCTGTCGGGAGTCCTGCATTACAGGCACATATGGAGTTTGAGATACGGCGGCAACTGTCTGCCCCGATCTCTCGGTCCCCTCCTTGGCCCAGCACTGATAAGCTAGGTGGCCTCTCTTGCCACAAAAAGTACATACTTTAGGGGATACGGGAAAGTTCCCTCTTTGAGCATTACTATTAGTTTGGGGCCCACCTCTGTTACCATTGCCCTGAGTCGCATTTTTAGTTGGGGGAACATTTCTATTTTGGCTAGCTGGGGAAGACGTTATAGGCTTGTGACTGGGTCCGTCAGATTTGTGATTGGGATACTTAAAATTAGAACTAGAATTATCGTAGGGCTTCTTTCCACGAAATTTGTTGTTGAGCACGTATGTGTCAGCCATGTCAGCGGCGTCGGCAAGACAATCTACCTTTTTCCCCTTTAAATGATAGGATACAGAAGAATCAATTTTCCATAGGAAATTTTCTAACAGGACCAACTCCTTCAGATCGTTGTAGCTTGTGACTTTCTTACTCTTGACCCAATGATTGAAAGTTTTAGTCATGGTCCTGGCAAATACCTTATGGGTTTCTTCTACTTTCTTCTGGTTTTTACGGAAAGATTGCCTGTAAGCCTCAGGCTGCAATTGATAGGTTTTTAGGATAGCTTCTTTGAGATTGTCATAATCCTGCCTAACTTCGGCTACTTCTGACAAATACGTGGCTCGAGCCTGCCCTGTCAAAACAGTTTGTAACATAAAAGGCCATTGATCTCTTGTCCACTTCATACCTCCAGCAACTTCCTCAAACAAAACAAAGAAATCCTGCACATTATCCTCAGTGAAAGGTGGAATGACACTAGTCATAGTCAATCCCAGAGGGGGAGCAATTACAGAGCATTCGTATGACATTTAGTTGAGCCTATTTGATATTGATATTGATATTGTTCGGTCGTTGCTCTGGCTTTTATGCTGGCTTCTTCGGTATTTATTCTGGCTAGTTCTATACTTGCGTTGGCTTGTTCGGTCGTTGCTTTTATTCTGGCTAGTTCTATTGTTAGTCTGGCTTGTTCTAGTTCGAATAATTGATCAATGGTAAAACCAGGTGGCAATTGTTCATCAAGTTGGCTAGGTTTACTAGGGATCCCACCAACTGCTCCGTCACCCTCCCCGCCTTCTACAGGGAACAGGTGGGTTTTTATGGTCTGAGCCACCTCTACTTTAGACATGTTTGAGACAGTTAATTGGAGATGTGAGGCAAGCACTTTCAGTTCGGATTTTGACAGACAGTCAATATCAGGGGCTGTGGGTTCTGATTCTATGAAAACTCGAGCATCTTCTTCATTAATTAGTTGAGGCATGATTAATATTTGGTTGTTAAGTAGTGAAACGTTAATGAAACTGAGTGAAACTGTATGAAACGAATCCTGGCAAGGTCGCCACTCTTCTGTTACGTATCTTGATCCTCAAGTGGTTAACTTGATGAATCTAGATAGCACAGAGATATATATTAAGGTATCAGTCAGCTGAAGGCAAAACAAAAGTAAAATCTAATAACATAATTTCCTGTTGTTGCTTCCTTTCCTTTTGGATCATAGGACTTGGTATCCTTTATTGACCGATACTCTTTAATTATGAAAAATACTGAAACTAATTAAAGTCATGTAGTATTTATAAAGAATTATTATTTAACCGAAGCTTAGTAGGCTATGGTTATGAACCGAATAAGTTATAGCTAAAGAAGGACTATTAATTTTATAAAAAGTCTTGAAAGATAAATATTAAAGTAAGAATATTTCTGTCTCTTACCCTTTTTGAAATGAATAGATAGTTTTCTTCTATGTCCTTTTATTTATATTTAATGTAATTATTCTTGGTTCTTGTCTTACGTTAATAGTATTATATTAATATTATCATCAGGAGTAATATCAAAGTCACATAAAAAGTTAGATATATATTTAATAATTAGTTAAATTTATTTCTTAACCACGTAACATTGAGGTTTGATTATGAGTAAATAAAGTTACAGGATCGTTTCATAGATTCGATTCAGGTCTCACTCAAATAATATGAAAAGCAAAATATAATATTTTGGAAGCAAAAGAATTTCTTCAGCTTAGGAAATCACTATAAGTAATATTAACACAGCCATGTTAGTCTAAGGCGATATTACTAATAAGAGACAATAGCATCACCGTACTAAGCACCATTAAGCAATGTAAGCTTAATTCAAAGAAAATGAAAGAACTCGTAAGTATTAATATAAAACAATAGTATTACTTTCATCATAACCCAATTACTTAAAGAGTTGCTTTAGTCCACAAGTTAGTCAACTAAAATAGTTAAGTACATAATAATAGCGGTTACCTTAATTCCCAATCAAATAGTTAAGTACATAAATAGTAGCGTTAACGTTAATTCGCAATCAAATAGTTAAACACATAATAGTAGCGTTCACGTTAATTCCCAATTAAATCGTTAAACACATAATAGTAGTGTTCACGTTAATTCCCAATTAAATAGTTAAACACATTACACACATTAACACATCACGTTAATTCCCAATCACATATCTCACTAACCAACATAACATAAGTGTTTACACCGAACACACATTTATATAATCTGACTGACAGTCACAATCCCATTATAATACTTCACCCCGTCTTCCTCCAGCTGCAAGTTCACCTTCCCCAACTCCAAATGAGACTGATTTGAATGCCCACAACTCGGGTCTTATATACCAAACAATGATGGTGTAGGAACGAATCAGGAGGCGAGTGATGGTGCGCGCTCCAATCATAGCTCCTCGAATCACATAACAGGTGTGTCGTCCACTCACAGCTCCTGGCGTCGATCATACGTCATAGCATCGGTCATCGAGGTATGGGGCGAGCTGGTATGGGGCGAGATGGTTTGCCCACTCGCTCGTTCGCTCGCTAGTCTGCTTCACCACTTGGGTAGTTTGGCTCCTTGAACTCTAATTCTAACTCTTAAATTAACATACAGGGCTCCGTATGTCAGAATATATATATATACTGTACACTATATTTATATATTTTTTTTATATTTTTCACAATCAATGATTTACTCCTAGTATTTACTATAATAATCTATAACAACACTTAATCAACCATAAATTACACCTGCATTACCTCTCTCGTAACACATTGCATACCAGTCTACACAGCACTCCTAAGGATGTACACTCTGCAATCCAAACCATAACATGTCAATCATAACATCTTGAGTAACCAACTTACACACACAGACAATACAAGCACCTGTGAGACAGATTAGACAGCATTCTTAAGACAGTGGTTTCAGGTCACATGAATGCTGACTCCTGCACACTAATGCCCCTTTCCCACTTATGCGACTTCATACGATTTTCGTCGCCGAGGACGTAGTCTTGTCAATTCGCAACGAATGTGTGCGACGTATACGATTTTGACCGTTACAAAACAGTTA